>JAVXUP010001142.1:265000-275629 GCA_033070095.1 Escallonia herrerae
TTTTAGTTTAATTTTTTCTAGATAATAATTTTGAAAAATATTTAGCAACGGAGTATACTCTCACTAAAGGTTTTACCGACGGATTTTTAACGACAGAATATCAGTCGCTTAAAGTCCCGGTAGGGATTCTGTCACTAAAAGGACCGAAAATAGAAAAATTTTAGCGACCGTTGCTAAAAATATGTTGCTAAATACCCTTTTCTTGTAGTGAGCTATAGATTGAATAACATTTTTAAATAATAACATGCCTCTTCTTCCACACGTTTTTAGCCCTCATCCGTGACCCATAAATGAGACAAAATGCTATCCGAAAGGCAGGGCTTTGAAAATAGGAAATCATGAAAAGAGGATCAACATATATAGAAAATCTTTGTAGTGTCATATTCTTATAGGTTTGATCTTTTTGTATGAAGAATTGTAGTCACCGTCGACAAAATTATTATCTGGTTGAATGACATACCTTAATCCTCAAAGTATAAACCACCAAAAAAAAAAAAAAACACATGCATATGGTAAATAAGAGAAAAGTTGAACTACCTTTATTAGAGTGTGTTGAATATGCAAATGAAACTAATTGTAGTGCGACGAAATAGATAAAAGAGGAAGGGAGGAAAGAGCACAGAATTGAGGCAAACTCTATAGAATTTTCGAAGAGAATGAAACGCCGAAAAGGAAATTTTCTTTAGTTTATGTTAATCGTTGACAAAGGAATGGGATAAAACGAGACACAATTACAATGGAAAGCTGCCAGTTTTTTTTTTTTTTTGTAGGGCATAAATATTTGAAAAAGGAGCAAACTGAAATCAAGGAGAAAAAAATAGCAATGAAAAAAAATCAGAGAGCTTATTTTCTGGGAATTAGGGAGAGAGAAAGTGAGTCGAAATTCGACATTATAAAACGACAATGATAGGTGCAATTACAATTGGAATTTATTTTTAAAAAAATGTTTCTTCATGATTTTTATATGTAGCAGTATCAAAAAAGTAAGGAGATGACCTGTGATATATGGTACGTAGGAAGTCATAGAATCATAAATACTCACCTGAAATCATAAATTTTAAAGTGGATCCAAATTAAGATCAAAAGATGAATAATTCCATGAGCTTCTAGGCCCACAGTCAATTATAATTGCAAAAACGTTTAGTCATGATTTTTATATGTAGCAATATTAAAAACTAAAGAAAGGGTAATGGATAGGCTGCAATTAAGGAGATATTACATCAAATTCTCAAAAAATCTGAAGTAAATACGGTAGAAAGTCATAAAATAAAATAAAATAAAATCCATACCTAGAATCACAAATCATAATTTTAAGTGAATCCAAATTAAGAACAAAAGATAAATTTCATGATCTTCTCGGCCCATAGTCAATGAATAGGAATCTAGCAAGTCACATCGAGTCATAGAATCACAAACTCGTACCTAGAATAGAAACCTCAACCCCAATTGGCCAAGCCGCCGAACTGAAGCTCTGGCTCTGGGTTGTTTTCGGTGTTACGCTTAAACCTTCCATATACGTCTGTCCCTCGTTCTACTATAAATTCTCTGATGAAGGCCTTCTCGAGAACCCCTCGAACAAGTTTTCAACCAAAGAGATGGCGTGCTGCTCGAATCTCACCCGCGTTTTCATTGTGTTCGTCTTGCTAATGCAAATTTTGCTGCCAGCAGTCCACGGTTCTCGTCCCTGTAAGTCTTTCCGCCATAATTGTCAAGTTCAGATATCAAGGGTATCGCGATCTCGAACTCTGTGTTTCCTTCATCCTAACGTATCATAATTCCTACATTGTTTTTATTAAAAGTAATGTATAAACATATGAAAGACAATTCATGTTGAAAAGTACATCATATTGCATCATCAATAGTCTAGTACGTAACTTGTTTAGATCTAAAGTACATCATATTGCTTCTGTTGAACATGATATTACATTACGGCTAGTGATTGACCATATGATATGAGTATGCTAAGATAAGCATTGAGCTTTTACATATATGCATGCGTTTTGGTATTTTTTTATATGTTGTAATATATCGACAATTGTCACGTACATCGCAAGATGTCGGCAATTATATTATCTTTGACATATGTTTTATGTTTGTGCTTTCTATTGTGTGTGTAGGGCTAGTACCTTTTTGTTTTTTCTTTTTGTATGAATAAAGGTTTGATATTGGTTGCCAGATTCACAACCCGGAAGAAAGATGGCAGAAAGGATGGGAACAATGGTATCCTTTTCTCTAATAAGAAGCCAATCTTTTTTTTTTTTCATTCCTGCATATGGTTGACGTTATTGTATAGTTTCTAATGACTACTTTCATCGACCTTTTTGGTGGTTTTGGTTGTGAAAAAGAAGGAACTTGTTGAGACCAAAGCATGGCTGAACAAATTCCGAAAAGGAGGTTCAGTTTTTGGCAGTTCTAAAGGTTTTGAGCACTCAGCAAGGGAAGTGCCAGCCGGACCTGACCCTATTCACCTCCAGTTCGTTCGCTCGGCAAGGGTAGTGCCGGCCGGACCTGACCCTATTCACCTCCAGTTCGTTCGCTCGGCAAGGGAAGTGCCGACCGGACCTGACCCTATTCACCACCAGTTCGTTCGCTCAGCAAGGGAAGTGCCGACCGGACCTGACCCTATTCACCACCAGTTCGTTCGCTCAGCAAGGGAAGTGCCGACCGGACCTGACCCTATTCACCACCAGTTCGTTCGCTCAGCAAGGGAAGTGCCGACCGGACCTGACCCTATTCACCACCAGTTTGTTCGCTCACAAAGGGAAGTGCCGACCGGACCTGACCCTATTCACCACCAGTTTGTTCGCTCACAAAGGGAAGTGCCGACCGGACCAGACCCTATTCACCACCAGTTTGTTCGCTCACAAAGGGAAGTGCCGACTGGACCTGACCCTATTCATCACCAGCGACCCTATTCATCACCAGTTCGTTCGCTCAGCAAGGGAAGTGCCGACCGGACCTGACCCTATTCACCACCAGTTCGTTCGCTCAGCAAGGGAAGTGCCGACCGGACCAGACCCTATTCACCACCAGTTTGTTCGCTCACAAAGGGAAGTACCGACCGGACCTGACCCTATTCACCACCAGTTCATTCCTCTTGTCGCTTTGAAGTTACCAATGGTGCCCCTGCTTCACGTCATATAGCGATAGCTGTTGCTACTTTCAAAATCTTGGAACGGGATTTGTTTTTGTTTTTATTTTTTTAAGATTATTGTTGAACATGCTTCTTAAACTTTTAATATTATGACAAGCCTTGAATTATATCCCGAACATTGTTTTTTTTCCCTGACTACGAACGATAAAAGACCGTTGTCAACATGTCTCATGAAATAAGAAAACAAAACGGGGTTATTCGTATTAATGATGAGAACCGCCGTTGAGTTATTCTTTTTTAGCTCTTCCATTGGTATTGTAAGATGGTGAACCGGCTGACGAAATCCTCACCATATCTCACTATAATTGACCTAGCGTAGCGCTTGTCATAGAGCCAAGTCGTGGGTATACAATTTGTTGAGATTAGGCCTTGGAACCAGTTTCGTTAAGATTAGTGCTCCACATTATTTCGTCAATTATTGGTGTGTACGAGTCAACTAACATGGTTTACGACCTAGCACAGGTTTACTTAATGATGGCTTTTGAGTTTGCTTGACTAATCTTTCCGTTTCATTAAAAAAATTTCCTTTACTTTTAGTTCATTCTTAGGACATAATTAGTATATGTAAACATTAACTCTGTACTCGATGCTTATTACTGACCTGCCAAACGATTTACTTATTTAATCCGTGATTGGACGCGTAAAGGCCTTTTTGTAGCCCAAAAGTATAATCTCTATACTACCAAAGCAAGTGACATCCATAAAGATACGTACTGAAACTCTCCATTTGAGGAACCCTTTGGCATTCTAATGAGATCAACCTCCTAAAATTGCTCCGGCTTCTCATTTTTTCAATTAACCTTTTAGCTGCTATAATGCTGCTTGTGAAATGGGTTAACTTGAAGATAGTACATGAAGAGTAGTACGGAGGATACGGCAAACGGGTAATTTGTGGATGTGGGCATCACGGGACATTATTCCGAGGTGTGACTGTGCTTTATTTGTTCATGTGCGGAGCTCTTCCTTTCCTTGGTCAATTAGTCGCAACAATTGGTACATGATGTTGCAGAACTTCTAGGTCGGGCTTCTCCATTTTCCGGTGATGTACGTTTTTCAGTTGTTGGTGGCGTGCGGTCGAGTGTTGAGGCTGATCGATTAAGGGTTGAACGGCGAAAAGTCTTCTGAAAGTGAATTTTCCTTCTTGGGCACAACTTTTCTTACAAGTTTAAACTTTCAGTGATGGCCCAAACATCTCTATACAACTTTTAATTAATGGTTAAGGCTCTCTTTGACAGGACTTTTTTTTTTTTTTCAGTTTTGAAAACTGAAAAAATAGTTGCGTTTGATAATCATTTTTTTTTAATTTATAAAATCAGTTTTTAAATCAAGGCTTTTTTTAATCAAAACTCAATAAATGAGTTTTGATTTTCAGTTTTGTTTTTTTGTTTAGACCACCACCACCCTTCTACAACTGGCAGCCACCGCCCACTATCGGCAGCCATCTCCGGTGACCACCGTCGGCCGGCAGCCACCTCCGGCAACCACCGCTGGAGACGACACCGACCAGCCACTGCTGACCACCACCATCGTCGGCCACCGTCACCGCAAACCACCACAAAAAAAAAACTCAAAATAAAAACTAGGTTATCAAACACCGACTTGTTTTGTAAAAAAAAAAAAATTTACTACTCTTTAAAATTTTTTTTGGAAACTGAAAAAAAAAGAAAGTGTTGTCAAACAGAGCCTAAGATTCGAAAAGGCAAACCAATGAGGATTGACTTAAGATGCATCTCTAGCAAGTTTAGTAGGAAGACGACATGCAAGAGAGAAGAGGTGAGCGACTTTAGCACTTTTGTCATGCTTAGCAAATCGAAGTTATTGTTACAGACAATGTAATAACACTGTTGGATGTCAAAACTATGATATAAATGGTTTTCATTCCACAATATTGAGGTGCAACTTGGTGGCAAGAACCGGAAAAAGAAATTTGCATTTGTGGAATTCAAGAAGGAAAAGTTAGTCTGAAGACATCGTTTCCGGAACTTCATCGCGGTCAATCAAAATAATTTCCGTAGAGAATTTGGAGCGAGCCAAGCATCTGAAAAACTCTTGGGCTTATAATGAAGAGTTTACATCGCATCGAACGGATATCAATTTGGGTAACTAAGCTTCTTCTCTACGACCACGTTGACAAAGTATTCTGCTTATTAGTCTCGATTCTCTTTCATAGAAAATGAATTTTGAAAGTAAATTATGTAACGAAATCAAAATTGATTGTGAGAAAAACTCTACGCTATTAAGCTCGAACAGGAAACACTAACCGAAGCCAATGTTTATAGCGTATAATTATATCATACGACTTGCGAAAGATTAAAGAAAAATAATAATCCAATATAGAAATGAAAGCAGCAGTTTTTATCAGCAAACGGGGTAAAGTCGTGGTTTTGAGGCACCATGATCTTGTGGGTCCACATACAATGATTAGCCGTCAGTCATTTTTCGGCCCTCAAACCACGTTTATTCCGTCCAATCACAAACCACCACCTTCAAGCGATAGAGACAAAGATTATCATGTGAGCATACGAGGAATCCGAACGTTAACCTGAAATTACCATTTTATCACTCCCAAAGAGGATCCCCCACTACAGATCAGGGGTACTTACGGACTGTGGCGCCTCAAAAAACTCCTCAGCAGAAATTCCCTTTCCCTCTGCTGTGAAATTTCATCTGAGGGCGGCCTTTTCCATCTAGTTTTCCCTCTTCTTTCCCAGAATATTTCAACCAAAAAGATGGCATTTTGGAAAAATCTTGCTTGGGTTATCATCATTTTGGTCTTATTAATGGAGGTTTTGTCACCAGTTGTCCATAGTTCTCGGCCCTGTAAGTCTCTCCATCTATGTATTTTTATCAGTGTGTGTGTGTGTGTATGTAGGATTTTTTTCATAAGCTCAAAGACGGAATGTTGTTTGGTGCAGGTTCACAAGTAGGAAGAAAATATGCAGAAGGCATAAGAACGAAGGTACTATTTCTTTAAAAAAACCCAACTCTTAATTTCTTCTCTCATATGTATTCGCTTACAAGTAGTTTCTGATGATTGGTTTTCTGTTGACTTTTTGGTGGTTTTTATTTGGAAAAGAAGGAACTTGTTGAGACCAAAATGGGGCTGCATGGATTTAGGAAAGGAGGTACAATTTTTGGTAGTGCTGAAGATTTAGAGGACTCAGCAAGGGAGGTACCAACTGGACCTGACCCTCTTCACCACAACAAAATTCCTACCAGTGGTCCTTAATTTGAAGCTCCCAGTGGTGACCCTGACCATAGAACTGTTGCCATTTACAATTTCTTTGTGGAGTTTTAGTTAGGCCGATTGTTAATGCCATATATTTTCTTTCTAATTCCTCCCCTGATTTTGGAAGAGTAAATTGGCTGCTGAGCCCAACATTATGAAGTTTGGATGATAAAGCAAGAATTTACTTCCCTGCTTTGTTCTGCCTATCGGTTTAATGAAATGTTCAGGTTATATTTTTCAACGTAAAAGAATGTTGTCGGTTGAGTTCTTTTAATCTGATTGTTCCCCTAGATGTTAAACCTACTAATGGTTGAAGAAATTTGTTGGAATCATCCTTTTGCTATGTTCATTTAGCTGCTGATAAAATCATCGTATTTTGTTCATGTATTTTTCCTCTTAACGTTGTTTAAACTTGAGCTTTAAGATTCAGATTTTTCAGTTATAAATGCACTGTATATTGGTTTGAAATGATTTTTGGGATCCTAAGCAATTCCCCTGTTGTCTAGTCAAGGTCATATGTATCTGGTATAAAGGGATTCACATTGTTCGTGTTCTTCTGATGTAGCATTACTATTAACCTGATAACAAGGAAAAGTTTTTGGATAGTTAGTGTCTCACTTGATTTTGTACAGTATGCTCATGAATTATGCCCTAATGTTATGGCCCAACAAATGCAGGATACAAGTTTTTGGCATTTTTCTTTATTGTTTCTAGATATAGAAAGATGTCTGGTCTACTAGTATTCTCATATTTTGGTGGTCTACTTAAGAAGATAATAATCTAGAAACATGTTTTGTAAGCAAAAGTTTCGACCGGTTTTTACTTTAGTTGATTATAATGAAATCGTAGAGTATTTGCCCATCTTTTGCATTTCATTGTCTCTGATTTTGATTCTTTTAAATGACTTTTGTAGTGCAAAAGTATGAACCTTGATCGAGGGATCTAGAAGCTGTTTTCTTGTTTTGTTCTGTCAAAATTATGGAATTTGCAGGTTGACTACTTGCAGTTTGGTCTATGTTCTTGAGCAGATCAACCTGCCTGTTTACAAATCATGGTACTTTTATTTTACAATGCCATGCTATATGGGATTTACATTTACGTATGTTGCCCCGTTTTCTCTGGTCTGTCTAACATGACTTCTTTAAAACATTACAATGATCAAATAACTGAGATTTATGTTGAGTACCAATTCGTTGATATTCTGAGATGATCAACTTCTCTGGTCTGTCTAGCATGACGTCATTTGCATCATGCTAAGTCCTATGTTCGTTCATTCTGACCTTGCATTATGGACTTGTGGCCCTTCGCATGAAGAACGAGGTCCTGGCATAGAGCAATTTCGAAGATCATAGAGTTTCATATGCTGAACAGTTTTCCAAAATCAGTTAACTTAGGACTTCAAACTACAGCATAGTAGATTTTGTGCTTCATTTTTTGTTTCTAGATGTAGAGAAGTTTCTGATCAGACACTGATGTTGAGGTCCACTCTTGGCCAAATATTGAGCAGAAAAAAGCGAAAAAAGAAGCATGTTTTACTTTGTCTTATCATAAGACTATTCATTCAGTTGCCAGTCTAAATTGATATGTCAATTTGGAGGTCAAATACTGCAATCTGAAGCTAGGCGCACTGTAATGTTCAACTGATTAGGAGAACACAGTTCTACTTTAAAAAAGGTTCATCTTGTGTTGATCACCACTGTATTGCTCTCTAATTACGTTACTCTATCGATAGCACTAGAAGTTCATAAAACTCGCGAAAGTGCAGCGGTCACGCACAACTAAAGTTATCTGCATTACTTTTTTCCAGTATTCGACTCATAAAAATTTTTACAGCTAGCTTATCCGTTTAGGGGAGTGGGGGCGGGGATGGATTGGTCGGGTGGCAATTACTTCAAGTGACGTTCTTAAAAATTCCAACAACGGACCTTTTTTCCTTCAATGTCACACATCCACTCTCTCACATTTACTGCCCACCTATGATTCAGATAAGACAGTAATGAACATCAGTTGCTCCCTATCATTATTTGAATCCTAGGACAATTTCAGATCAAAAGGATGATGGAGTTCTATCGCCTATACTGCCCAGAAAACAGAGAAAATATGACAATAGTACGCACCTACAATATGCATTTGGCTGCACCATTACATATACAAGATTTGGGTCTGTCTTACATGCCAAGGTTATCAGCCAACTCTTTAACTGATTCCAGCCCCACAGATATGTTCAATTCGTGGCTTGTTCGTACCATCGTGTTCTGTATATCGTTCCCAAACAAATTCATTTAGGGAGTAATTGACCTTTATTTATATGTTTGGATCAGCAGTAATTATTACGGACAAGCAGATTCCATTTTGCAATATAGCAATGCTCACTGACCTACCTTTCTTTTGGTAAAAGAAATTAGCAGAAAAAGGAAATTTCATTAACAAAAGTTGCTGAACCTAGTACATAATAGTCTGCCTTAAGTACGATAAGTACATGACAAAATCAGAATGGACATTTGATCCACAAGAATTATACGTAACTCAGCGAGTGAAACAAGAAGTACTCAAATCAACACCTCAAACTGAGAGCAACAGGCCTTTTCCGCGTCTCGCTGAAATCAAAGGGTTTGAAGTTGATCATCTTGATCTTCTTCCTGGAATCGCGTTCTTGTTGGTATCGCAATTGTAATTTCCTCTTGCTCCGTTCCAGTTTGGCTTCCGTTGCTGCTTCGTCATTCAATCCCAACCCAACAACTTCTTGATCAACAACTTGTACTTTAAGCTCTGTTCTTGGTACAAATACGGAATTACCCATACTAGTAGCAGTCGGTTTCAGAGAAGATACATTAGCAGATTCTACAACATGGGTCCTCTTCAACTCTTTCTTGATGACACGCCGCGGCTTAGCAGTCGAAATATCTCCTATTTTCTGCGTGCAGCAGCGTCCACGATCAGGTTCTTGATCATGTTTTGGGGTATTCTTGAAAAGCAGTTGGGCGATTTGATCTCTACGAAGCAGAAACTCTGATGGGTAGCTTGAAGCAGCGGTGGCGATCCCCCATTCGATGAGGCCGAAAAGGTTCTCTCGGGCGATGCCAACACCATGGAGCTCCTCTTCGTAGCGCAACACGTCCATCATGTTCTTTCCCTTTCCCGTTCTTTGATTGATCAGAACAACAACTATACAACTCCTCTGTTTACTCGGTAGCAGGAAGAACAAAAGAACACAAGAAGGGAGATGGATGAAGGCAAGGATCAGGTTGGATAAAAACGGATTGAAGCGGCATTGTTTACACATATATAGGGCGATTATTGCGTTTAGTTTCCAAGAAACATGGTTTAGGAAAGGCCTTATAGTCGGTGTTGTAAGTATGAGAGCCAACTTATGAACAAAGATTTTCCCACAAGGAAACTTAAAAAACAACCGAGAAATACTTAATTTCAGGTGAATTATTTTTTTTTTCAAAATTAATTCATGGAAAGATGGAAAATTGTAGAGGAAAACATTAATTTGGAAGAAATTCCGAATAACCAAGGAAAGTAGCTAAGCACGCACATGTTATTAGCGAAGATACCAAAAAAGAAGGGGTATTAGAGTTGTAACAATGATATATTAGGCTTACCACGCGCGCGCACGTGCACGTAGAGCATATAATTATTCACTCCATTAACACGACGTAACTCAATGACGAATCATATGTAACATTTACTATACCATGTCATGTGGTTTTGACAAACAAGTTGGGATGAAGATCTTAGGGTTACATTAGGTATGTTCAACTCGTCACTAGTTATGGCAACTGTGTTTGGAAAATCATTTGAGTACATACCTGCCCAAACAGATTCTGATGAAGGAGCAATCGACCTTGACGAAGGACTCTAATTAATTGCAGGGTAAATTACACTAAACACCCCTGAGATTTTACGTAATTATATTCCACTACCGCTATCCTTAAAAATTACACTCCGACCCCCGAGGTTTGTACCCGCATTACACACAACTACACACATTTAACGGCAAGCCCAACTCCCTGAAAAGATTCCCTGACACATTACTTTATGCAATTTTCATACCCAAAATATCCCCCTCCCCCTTATCCTTTACTCACTTGTGTGGTTTTTCAAAATTTCAGTCAACTCCACAAACTCTAAGTGAATTAAGGGATTTAATTTAGCCAATTTAGGGTTCAATTAGCTCATTTCAGGGTTCAATTAGTTCAATTTAGGATTCAGTTAGATTAGGACATTCAATTTAAGGTTC
>JAVXUP010001143.1:0-275522 GCA_033070095.1 Escallonia herrerae
AATTATTTCCCTGTCGGTAAAAATGCACAAAATCATGGAATTCAGATATTAGAAATCACGTTATGCTAGAGCTCGCTGCCGTCTAATTTCATACTAAATAAAGAGTGGAAGGTTTTTAATAGTCGTCATGACAGACCTGCTCACAGCAGATTATATAAGGAACTGTATCGCCAGCAGAGCAACCAGTAACAATACCACTTTGTTTCAATCTAAGTGCTACCTGAAGAAGCCCCGGCCAGGAAAAATATTCATAAAATTAAATTGACGAGCACATGTAAGGTGATAAAAACCTGAAAGCAAATTCAAAGACAGTGCAAGACAAAAACATCATAGATTAGTTGACTCACTTCAACATGAGGTTGGCTTTTGGCATCTGGATAAGCTTCAGGTGGTCTAGTTAATGTCTTCGTGATGACGTACTTTTCAAGTGCTATTTCTCCATTTCTCATATCATCCTGCACCTGTTCAGTTTCGAGCAGAGTAGCGTAGTTGGGTTCTCGGATGACAGTTGAAGCAAGGATGTAAGTAGCCAATTTCATCATTTTCTAATCTTCCACAAGTGTTGCTCAGATGATAAACCTACCAGCTTACTATATATGCTGAAGCCAACAGCAATTCTAAAGAGAACTGAACTCAAAAAAATAAAAAAAAATCAAGTATATCCCTACTATAATCTAATAACAAAAACAAGAACAAATGAGGAGAAGAAGAAGAAGAATGACAGTGATAATAAGAAGAAGCTTTGCCAGACACATAGTTGTCTGAAGTTGATAAAGGATTAAATATAGAGAAAAAGGCCAAGCCACCTTTTAAGGTATCATCCAGCTCAAAGCACAATAAACTGTCTGTTAGTTACACATATATTACTCATAAGTAGTAGCTTTCAGCTGATGACAATACCTAAAAGTTCAAGGTCTAACCTTCTTAAGTTCATTGTGTATTGATTCAACAACTTCTTCACACGACCTGTAAGCATTAGAGTCACACACGTGGTCAGGTTTGGTCATTTAATTACTAAGATCCCACTAACATGAAGGAAGAAAAGAAAACTGAATATACTTTTCAGACAGTATTTGATCGAGGCAGAACTCTCCCACTTCCTTTGATAGCACACTCCAGTCACGACGAACTATGTCAAGACCTTTCCGTTCTTTAACCTGCAGCAAAAGGAAAAATTAACTTAAATGCACCAAGTTTTATATAGCCTTTCAAAACAAACTTCTAAGTTGAGGGTGAATAACTTTGAAACGAACCTCTGGCCCATCTTTGAACTGCACTTTGACAGCTGCATATTTCTTTTTCTTGAGTAGCAGCATTCTCTTGTACAAGCCATCAAGATCGATTTCTAAACATTTATACTTCTTGTTAACCTAAAATCAAGAGTAAGGATAATCCCTCAGACATATACAGCATCACAATAACAACAAAATTCAAAAGCAGAAAGCATGAAAGTCCAGATAACTATTGCGTATAGCAGCAAGTATACATGGTTCTTGAATTATATGCCTGAACTAAGAATTGTGACAACTCCCTCGGGAGGTGGGGTAGGGAGTGTCTATCAGAAATGACTCTGTAGGCCTTACCACAAGGGCACCATGCAGGCGTTCAACTAGTTGGCCAGCAATCTTTACCTCGCCTATGGGGAATCTTGAGGAAATTGGATTACAGGGGAGTGTCAGCTAGTCGGGTCAGCCGAGTGGTCCCACCAACCCTTTGAGCAAGCAAGGGGAAGATTCTGTGCGTATCCACTTTATGGAGTAGAAAAGAGACTTGGTGTCACTTCTAATAAAGCACCTTAAGTTACAACATTTGTGCCCATTTTTAGTTATTTTCACGTGCCTAGGTCTCACATTGAGAACTCTGCCTATGAATACCCCTATATCCTCTAACCAAAGATGTTATGGGACAACAACAGGACTCCACAAAGATCTCTCTCCCATTGCACACATGCCTCAGATCTATCACTGATTGATTTGGACTGCCCTATGTCTGTGCATCCTCTCTTCTCTTCCTCCTAACAACACACTTCAACTTCTTTGATAGTAAATAAACAAGAAACTCAAAATGTACAAGCAGTACCCTGCAAATGCTGGAGGGACATGGTCCCATATGAACATGTTGCCAAGTAATCTCTTGCGTGCACAAACTAACTGGCAATTTGAAGCAAAAGGAGGAGAGAAATAATTGACCTAATATTAACACTAGTGAAGGCTGATTCAAACTCCCCTGCAAACAAAAAGAAGAAAGATTCACTAGAACTAAAATGCCCCATAAGGGCAAATAGCTTGTCATGAGGCGAGTGAGATACATGCTTAAAAAGCCCAAGGCCCCAAACACCTAATCCACCTCTAGAAAAATGACTGAAAAATGCGAGTCCTAACAAGCCATATGCAAAATGGTCACAGCACGGGCTATCAATCTTAGGCAGTTAAATGTACTGCACTTCAATACTATGTCTAAGTTATTTGATCAACTACAACATATACAATCTTAACACACCTCCTGAATGACCTTCCCTGCAATTGCTTTGGCTTTTACAATATCATAAAGTCCACTATAAATCATAATGGAATCCACCGTAGATAACCTGGTAGAACAGCATAATCCCAAATTCAGCAGCCAATACCCATCAACAGCTCAAATGGCAGAATCCAGATATAAATGTAAGAGTAAATCTACGAATTAAAATTTGAATACAAAAAATGACCTCTAAATTTAATTTATTTTGAACAAGATCAACGGTACTTTGTAAGATCTCCCTCCCCTGCATAGCAATAATTAGTGTCCATCAGTGTTATCACCAGCCAACATTCACCTTTACTTGAGACATGAATATTCTATTCATATTTGCAGAACGGACTTCTTACTTGTAGTGTTATAAGCTCTGCAAGCGGCTTTGCGTAGAATCTGGAATTGGAAAACCCTAGACATCCATACATACTACAGGCAAAATCAGGTCCAGGGGGGAAGGGAAAATGAAGATCCATGAGGGAAAAAAATATGGAGTACAAACAAAGGGGTAAAAGAATGGTGTTGGAACCACACACAAACCTGTTTGCTGTGAGCTTCAGCGCTTGCTGTTGTATGTCAAGCTGCTGGACCTTTAAACCAGAGGCGGTCTTTAACCATGACTTTATCATTCTCCTTCTCTCAACCAAATTTTTCAGCAACTGACCCACACAAATAATTATCTCCATTGATTAGTATAGTTATGCATATATTCTATGCGCAGCACACATCTAAGTTGATATTTAGGACACTGTCACACCAAAGTGACCACACTACATGTCTATAATGTAACCTTATTACTGTTCCTTTCATTTCATGAAACAAATGAACCCTGGAAAGTTAGATTTATCAAAAGACACTTAAGTGAGTAGCACGCAAACATATCTGGACAGAACAAGAAAAGCTGGACATGCTACAAGTCCTGTTCTGTTAGAAGCAGAGCCAAAAGTGATGGCATCAGTATTAACCTTCTTCTTAAGCCTCGGACAGATTCTGCGATTTTCACGTCTTTGCAGCGTTTCTCTTTACCCGCACTCTCACCGCAATCTGTCAGATCTTCCAAATGTCTTGCAGAGTAGTTCTTAGGAGGCAAGCCCCATTGTTTTACAGCAAAGGATGGCTTCTTGGGCCTTCCACCTAAGAATTACTCCTCAAACCGTAATCACACGTATCTAGAGCAAGTGGCAATTTATATTTTTGAACTGAACTAAAAGAGCGGTTAAGCGTCGGTACCAAAAATAAAGTGCCCACATATGTAGCTTAGGCATGTAGTATACACACAATCAAGAAACAACAGTGACCCTGGCCGAGTAATCAGACGCATTCTTTGAGTTGAGTGACTTTCTGCCCAAAATTCGATACTTATAAAGGTGGACTTCTTCCTTTTATGAAGGTGGTATATATGCTTTTGACTCTCGGTCTCATTATATTAAACCCTTCTAAAGATAGAACAATCTCTAAATGACGACTCGGGGACTTGTATTGACTCCTCCCCAACTTTCTATCTTCAATTCGATGGGCACCCAACCTCGGCTGTTCTAAAACTTAGCCACATGCCATTAAAAAACAAACTTCATCAGCAAGCCATGGGAGTTCAAACCTTTGGAGACAGGCACCAGTGAAGAAATCAAACCAGAGCAACAACTGTGGTGGGGCGCCGGGGGGGGGGGGGGGGGGGGAGGTTGTGGAAGCAGTCGGCATTGCAAGGGCAGATGCGAAATTGTGAAGTGAACTTGGACAAAAGAATCTCATGGAAGAGTGCTTCCAGATCATACTTTGTTTTTGTTTTGTAATTTATACAATTACCACGAAAAGATGGACACATGCGGTGACTTATAGTTTCCTGTAGAGAATCAGGAGCTACTCTCGCTAAATAATGAGCTTCTTATGTCCCTTTTCCCTTTCTATATTATCTCTATAGAGATCCAAATTTTTATTATAATATCCAGCAAGATTCAGATATCATAAACTAGTCAGTATAAAAAATCCATGATAAGGATTTATACCTCTGGGAGAACTCAAGTCTTTTTACTAGAGGGTAAACGCGGAACTAATCCATCTGAAGATCTTTCAACCCTTGTGAAGCAAATATTGTATTCCTGTTAAACAACCATACATACAAGATTAGACACAGTAAAAAAATTGACATTATCCAATGACAATGTGATATTTTATCTTCCACCATGATGTGATAAAGGATATATTAACCTGAATAATCGAAGGGTAGAGACTATTGAAGTCCAAAAGTAAGATAAACTTGTCATATAAACCTATTTTTGGCTCCAGAACCAATCCACCTAAATAGCCAGGCCCTTTTTTGGTTTTCCCATGGTCATTGCGCAGAACCTCATTTCCAAAGTACGCATCATCAGCAGCAATGTCATCAGTTCCTTTGTCCTCAGTAACATCATTCAGTTTACGTTTTGACAATTTTATTTCTTTTGGATAAGAAGAAAATTTGTCCGGAACAATAAACTTCTTTGCATGAAATGCATGCAGCAAGAGATATTCTACTCTTTGGGCCCTAGCACCCTGAAACCAAATATACATGTAGACAAGTTTAATCTCCAAGCGCTCAAAGCAAAAAGGCTTGCTAAAACAGCAGACTATTAAAAGCATTATCAAATGAATTACCTGGAGAGTTTTTCCCCAGAGATTACCGCTTATATTTGTCAGCTGACGGGTGAGGGGAAGAAGACTCAAATGAAACATAAGTTCCATTGATAACCATGCATCCTTCTCTCCATATCTAATCTGTAGAAACAGGGGGGTCATGGGAAAAATTTATGCTTATAAAGAGCAGAAACATTACATTATACTGGCAGTCGACCAGTTGACTGTTTCCTCAAAGAAGAAAGCAAGGCAACTGCCCTCACAAGTTGGTTTCACTGTTGGCTCATCTAGGCAAGCCATTCCACTACGTCGTCTTAGCTTACCGCTAGCACCATATGACGAGCTATATCTGTGAAAGTGACTTTTATGATAAGGACCCCCTCAGCAAGCAGTCATTTTTCGTTCGTATTCACTTTCTATTCTTATTACCTAAGAAAAGTATAGTCCACAACTACTATGGCATCCTAAACCTATCAATCCTACAGTTTCAATACTGACTCTCAAGCACAAGCATGACCATCACCAGACATGACCAAGAAAAACTTACAAGTTCAATAAGGGATTCAGAACTTTGCAGCATCTGGGGTATATCATGGGGAGAAATCTCTTTTCGGTCCTCGCCCAGCTGAGTTTTTGCAAGTTGCGTCAAAGAGTAACTAACCTGGAAGAAGCAGCTTTCAACATTTTTCATCATACTACCAGGATGACCAACTGCTCATTATGTGATCTACCATCTAAGTTAAGTACCTCTTTTAATAGCTCGCGAGAACACAAAAAGGTGTCGCACAATACCCTGCCTGCAACACAAGACATGATCCCTGGACTTGCTCCAGACCCAAAAGTGGTGCTTCCTTTGGTAAGCTTAGGCATGACAGAGCGTTTGAGACGGCCTACTTTGGACCACATACTGCTAGGCACTCTACAAGCCTGCAGACAATGGCAGCTTTGATGTTCATACAGTATCGGAAATCTGACCACATGGAAATGATTCGCTTAAACTAGTTGGCTGCATTTAAAGCATTCAGCCACTAGTTTAAGCCCATCTGTGTTGCCCTCGGATGCAAATCTGATTGCAAGGTACAAGTGTTATCACTGTGAAAGTAGAAAAATGGTAACTATGCTCACAGCAGGGTTTTCCATGAATTCTTAAAAAAAACCAGAATTTAGCGAAGACAGTAACACAATCATATAATAGAAGCACATCATGCTACTCTGACCTGGGCTCTGTGAAGGAGAACATCCAGGTCAAAACCAGATATATTATGGCCGACGAGAACATCGCTATCCAATTTGTGTAATTAGATCATCAACTGGTTCAGTAAGGCCCTCTCACTGCAATTGTACACACAAGGGTGGGGGGAGGGGGGAGGTCTTTCAGGACTGATACTGAAGGAAAAGGTAAAATACCAAAGAAGATGACACCTGGATGAGGAAACATAAAGATAAAACTTGAAAGTGGAAACCGGCCTGCTTTCAAAACTAATGACATCTGATCCGGCTTTTGAATTTTTATCCCGTGCCTCTTTGGTAAACCCCATTGGAAATATGCCTCCCTCAAGCTTACGCACAACAGTAAAATGACTAAGCATACCAGGTCTTTTCCATTCTGTCTTTAACATAGGAGTATCAATCTGAAAGGTTCAATCATCCGATTAGTAGCAGAGCAAACATGTACAACAAATGAATGGCATAATTGAAACCATAATCTTATAGCACAAGATTGCCAACCCCATATGGTTAAACAGTTTGAATGATGATCCCAAGTAAAACACAGCTCACCCTAGCATTACCCATCATATAGATGAAATTTGGTCAGCTAAAAATTGAAAGGATTAGCGGAAGCTCTAAAATTTGTGGAAGTCAAATATGGGGTACAAGTGCACAGATCCACGTACACGTGGAGAAAATGCCTTCATAACCAAGCACATGCAAAATCATCCAAGACTAATAATGTGATGATTCTTCTATTTGAACAACAAATGATGCACAAGAGATGAGTCTTACACTTGCAACACTTGCGACACCATCATGAACTATGTCTATACAACACCATGCAATTCCTATTCTTTTGCATTTGCCATCACATTTTTTTGAGCCAAAACAAACTAACTCTGACCAGCAAATTACAGACAAATCGTAATGTTCCAAAACCAATTAGAGGTTTTAAGAAAAAGAAAAGAATTTGCATATTGACGCTTTCTTCCTGGAATTAAAAAACAAAGAAAACCATCTACAGGGGCAGTAAACAAAGAATACATAGTGTAGAGAGGTATCATATACAATATATCTTTATTCATGCTATAAAAGCACGTATGAAACTGTACCTTGGTCTTGTGACAGCAGATGACAGATGCAGAGACAATTTCATTTATGTTCTGTTTGTCATTGATGATAGTTTTCAAGTTTATTGCTGTCACTACCACTGGGGGAATCTCTGCAGTATGCTTTGAGTTAGTGGAAACTTGTATGTCACTGGGGGAATCTATAGTGACCTCAAATCTGCACCAGCTGATCTGCAAAGACCGTGAAAAAGCCAGTTGGTAACAAAAAACAAAAAAGGATAGCCAACTAAAACAGGAAAACACCTTAAATCAGAAAATAAAAAAATATTTGGAAACCTTACACGCTGAGGAGCTGGACAGCTAGAGAATTTTGAAATTGACAGCCAGGAAGGTCCCTTTATCTTCCTCTTGATAAGAAGCAGCTCCAAAGCACTGAACCAACGAGTATGATCAGTTTTTCTTTCTTGCCAAATAGAACTGCTCCTACCTTATGGCTTTCCATCCACATAAAAATGTAACTAAGGACAACCCTTTACAAGGATAAATTAGCTCGTACCATCCTAGAAAGCAACATAATGGATTTGAAAGGGTTGTAATTTTTATTCTCATTAACGGCAAACTTAATGGTACTTTTGTTAAGTCGTCAAAGCTTTAGCATATTGCACGTGGATAAAAAGACTAAAGTGCACTACAAACACAAACAGAATAAGACTGCAGGCTACACTACCACAGTGGAAGTAGACTTGAATAGAAAACTTGGGAATGGAGATATCAGATACCATAGTGAGTCATTGTCTCCTCCGGAAACAATGCTCTTAGAGACTGGCTCAACAATGTATATCTTGTTTTCATACTTTGATTAGTGATCTAACTGAGAAATTAGAGATCTTTGAGCCTATATGAGTTAAACAAAATCAAGACAGCATAACATTGTTAGAAGCATACCCCATCCAAAACGCCATTTCCGAAAGGAAAAAAAAAAGGTAAGTCCACTGACATTTTCTGACACAAGCACATTTATTGAAAATGGTTTTGAATATTAGAGGGTTAAAGTTCTTCTCCACACAAACAAAAAAAAAACTATAAGCTATTGCATGCCAAAAGAGAAGGTAAAAAGAGAGAAATGAAGAATTGAGTCTGTAGATAAATGTTAATCAAGCAAAGAGGAATCTGTACTATCTGCATTAGTGTCCGGCAAAATATCCCATATCGGGATACTTAAATTGGCATTAAGCAGTGAAACTTGTTCCTAGAACCACAACCCATTTACTCATCTTTCTTCTCTTCATGGAATAATAATGAGTTTGGAGGAACAGCATCTCGCGATCTACACTATAGGCATAATCACAACAGGACCATATTACTATCCTGAGGCCCCAAAGCTATTAGAAGTATTTTCCACAATTTCAGGCTTCAAATCTTTTGCTAGCTCTCTCAAGTTCCATTTTTCTGAGTTAAAACTGCCACATACACATGAGAAGTTCCTACTCATAATGATACAGCGGACAATCAGAGAATATACAGTTGTTTTACAAGTGAAACTCCTTTACACGAGACAGGCTTCATCATATCAGTCAACTGCACATCCACATAACCTAAACCGTTCAAAGTAAGATGTGTAGGAACCTGCCCTGAATACTCGTACCTGCAATGCGTTCCAAGCATAGCACAAAAAGTTTTTCCCTTGATATCAGATGGAAGTACGGGATACTGCAGATACAGAAGTCACAACTAGTAAATTGAAGGTGATCATGCCAAATAAAGCTAACTCAAAGCAATGCAAATAAGCATGCATCGATCACTGTAAGGCCAGCTATACGAATAGAAATCACCAAACCTCTAGATCTTATTTCACTGACTCCAGAGTTATCAGTTTGAACACAAGTTCAGGGGTCAATCACCTTACTAAACCAATTCAGAAAATGAGTGGCATACCTTATATGAATAATTGATCTTGAAGAAGTAATTTTCCCCAAGAGGTATGTCAGATCGCTCAAATGCATAATTCCTCTGTTACATTTTCAAACAACATAACGAATGAGCAGCAAGCAAATTCAGAGTGCTACTAAAATAAGTACAACTTTGAATATAATTTTTAAAAAATTAGTATTATAAAAGCATACCTTAGCAACAAAGGTAGAATGCAAGATTTAATATGATCAGTTGTTACTTATAAATAAGATGTGGATGTTACAATTAAAAGATAAACCGTCTTATAGACTTAGGATGCCTTTCCATTAACGTTTCGCGACGACATATGACAACATTCTCGTACTACTATTTAACTGAATTTAAATTTTAGTGTATTATTTGAAACTTTATATATATAATCGTTAGTATGTATCAATGATATATTCGGAACCAATATGATTAAAAAAACCTGTTATTTGTACCATTGCTTCCAGTTTTTTGTGTATATGAACCTCACTCTTCCTATAAGCATAAATGTCAAATTCACTCACCTTCTTTCTTCATGAGAAACTCTTTGTGTGTGTTATTTGTCCCGTGCATAATGAAAAGAAAAAATAGCATTGAAAGTGTTTCTATCTATACATAACTTATTAAAGTTTTGCTAACACGACTTAATGAAAATACCATTGAAATATTATATTAGTGTAGCCAGGTGCTAGAAAGTGGTTAACGACAAAAATATCGTCTTACCTAATTAACAAAACTTTAAGGAATCAAAATATGAGACCAAAATCAAAATCAAAAAGTAAAAGTCATTCTAAGGAAATTTGTTTTACTACTTCTAGTCCCGGATATAGTTTATGTACCTTCAAGTTGCTGGTAGAACTAACCTAAAATCATTATATTTTTATTCAAGTTCATTGCTTGTTGCATAAGATTCTCGGCATAACCTGTCCACGAATACTACACTAACACTATCTCCAAATACCTTAATTAGCGCTATCATTGCCACTTCAAATGCAGTTAACTTCACTATAGTCATAACTTTTGCTCGTCAGTACACATTCATGTTTCTATCGTCAGTTTTTTTAGATTTATTACTTGTTCAATCCAGATTATATCACAACTTATCAATCAGTTTTATAATGTACATTAATATTACTTCGAAACACATTAATGCTATCACTACAACAACTCTAACAACAACCATCACCTCTTGCACTGTCACCATTTAGTTATGACTATCACCACCATAAGCATCAGCATACTACACGCTAACACCGCTATAACCACATGTTTTCACTACATAATTCAAATCTCATTACCAAACCTCCAATTCTACCACAACAATTATCACTATCATAATTAGCATGGCTGATCACTCGCATAATTGCATATATTACCACCCTCACACTTTCATATCTAGCACCGACATTTCGGTTATATCATTACCACCCTGAGACCACCCAGGTTTTTCCCTTTTTGTAGTTGTTTATGAAGGGTAAATGATTCTTATAACTAATTTATCTTTTTGTCTCTTTTATTCTACAAATTTATTCTCAGCTTTTCACAAATTTATCAATTTTAATTTTTCTTGGAGATCCAATATAATTGGTTCTGAATATTTTGTTCATATTGTGCGTAACATGTTAGATTTTAGAAGATCGGTGCAAAAGACGAAAGTTACAATAAAGCTTATGAAGAAATAAGATTTCTTTAAAAAGGAAAAAAAAAAAACCAAAACAAATAGGATGATGTTTTGCATAACTAAAAGATCGAGGTAAAAACGAAAATATACGCTATGAAAAGCTTACCTTTTAATTTGTAAAGATTAATCATTAATTTCGTACATGATTTTCGTTGTTTACATTTGCGAGTTTTATTTATATTTGAAAGATTTTATTTTATATGTTTTAAGTGTTTTTAAGAAGTTAGTAGTCCAAAATGAAACCTTTTTGGATTATGTAGAGCTTTAAAAGAAGTAGATTTTATAAGATTTACAAAAGTCAGGCCAATGATCATACTAAAGAATTAGTAAGTAGGGTATGATTTTTGTATTTTATATTTTTGAGATTTTATATTGTTATTTTAAAGTACTTTTGAGATTTTAATAATCAAAATTAAGACTTAATGTATAAGTATATTGATTAAGTAAGTTTTAGAAGGTGTATAATTAGTTTATTAGTTTTATAAAGTTTAAAAAAATTGCATAAATTATACCTATCAATTTTTAATAATAAATTAAAGTAAAGAGGTAAATAGAGTATAAAAAGAAAAGAATACCAAAACAAATAGGATTCTTAAATCTTGAACTCTAAATAAAGAGACCAACTAAGTTAGTGGACTACCAAATACAAAGTTAAGTAGGTAGAGTTTTAGAAGGTGTATAATTAGTTTATTAATTTTATAAAGTTTAAAAATATTGCATAAATTATACCTATGAATTTTTAATAATAAATTATAGTAAAGAGTTAAATAGAAAAGTCGGGCCAATGATCATACTAAAAAATTCGTAAGTAGGGTATGATTTTTGTATTTTACATTTTTGAGATTATTCTAAAGTACTTTTGAGGTTTTAATAATCAAAATTAAGGCCAAATATATAAGTATATTGATTAGGTAGAGTTTTAGAATGTGTATAATTAGTTTCTTAGTTTTATAAAATTTTTAAAAATTGCATAAATTATACCTACGATTTTTTTAATAATAAACAAAAGTAAAGAGGTAAATAGAGTAGAAAAAAAAAATACCAAAACAAATAAGATTTTTGAATCTTGGACTCTAAATAAAGAGATCAACTAAGTTAGTGGACTACCAAATGCAAAGTTAAAATAGGTAAAGTTTTAAAATGTGTATAATTAGTTTCTTAATTTTATAAAGTTTAAAAACATTGCATAAATTATACCTATGAATTTTTAATAATAAATTATAGTAAAGAGTTAAATAGAAAAGTCGGGCCAATGATCATACTAAAAAATTAGTAAGTAGGGTATGATTTTCGTATTTTACATTTTTGAGATTATTTTTAAGTACTTTTGAGGTTTTAATAATCAAAATTAAGGCCTAATGTATAAGTATATTGATTAGGTAGAGTATTAGAAGTTGTATAATTAGTTTCTTAGTTTTACAAAGTTTAAAAAAAATTGCATAAATTATACCTATGATTTTTTTAATAATAAACTAAAGTAAAGATGTAAATAGAGTAGAAAAAGAAAAGAATACCAAAACAAATAAGATTCTTGAATCTTGGACTCTAAATAAAAAGACCAACTAAGTTAATGGACTACCAAATGCAAAGTTGAAAATGTAGAGTTTTAGAAGGTGTATAATTAGTTTCTTAATTTTATAAAGTTTAAAAATATTGCATAAATTATACCTATAAATTTTTAATAATAAATTATAGTAAAGAGTTAAATAGAAAAGTCGGGCCAATGATCATACTAAAAAATTAGTAAGTGGGGTAAGATTTTCGTATTTTACATTTTGAGATTATTCTAAAGTACTTTTGAGGGTTTAATAATTAAAATTAAGGTCTAATGTATAAGTATATTGATTAGGTAGAATTTTTAGAATGTGTATAATTAGTTTTTTAGTTTTATAAAGTTTTAAAATATTGTATAAATTATACTTACGAATTTGCTAATAATAAATTATAGTCAAGAGTTAAATAGAGTAGGAAAAGAAAAGAGTACCAAAACAAATAGGATTCTTGAATTTTACATATCTAATTCAAAAGAGTTGGACTCTAAATAAACAGACTAATCAAGTTAAGGGACTACCACATACAAAGTTGAAGCTTACTTGTCAGTAGGAGAAGGCTCTTAAAAAGTCTTACTTGTCGCAAAGATAGAGTTCCAAAAATCTTACGTGTCGTAATTTTAAGCGAATGTTTCAGCTTTTTATATATATAGAAATGATGCTTAATCTGATCCTTACGGCAGTGTTGTATTTCTCAGTTATGAGACATGCAAACTCTATATACCTTTTTACTTTAATCAGACTAAACTAGGTAGCATGGACACCTTTCCTAGGTGGAGGTATGGTGTCTTAAACGGACAGACACCCCGGCATCCTCCAAACACCGGCCGACACGTGTCGGACATGACTAATTTGTGTCTGAATTTTTTTTAAAAATTTTTTTTGACATCGTGTCAGACACTTTGTCGACGAGTGTCGAACACGACGTGGAGCAGTGTCGGACAGTTTTCGAGGGTCGTCTTATTCTCTATCACCTCACGAGTGCTCTGATCTGTCGGTCGTGTTCTTCTATCGTTGTCGATGTTGCCGATCTGTCGCTGATGTTGCCGGAGCCGACAGATCTGAAGGTCGCCGGTGTTGTCGGATACCGAAGTCGACAGATCTAACCACCGTCGCAGTCACCAGAGCTCTCGCTGTCGTCGCCGGAGGTCCTCCACCTCCGTCGCTGACCCACATGTTTGCTTCTTCTCTTTGTCTCGACAATCTTCTCCTACCTTTTATTTTCTAGTTATTACTGAACCTTTTCCTTCTAGTGTCTTTCTCTTTGTATTTTCCTTTTTTCTCCCTGTCGTGATTCTACTGAAAGACCCCCCCTCCCCCCTCTTTTTTAATTAGTTTTTTTTATCTAGTACCAAATAAATGTTTAAGTATGACTTGTATTTATTTGAAATTCTTTATTTTAGTAGTATTTCATTATTGTTTGTTATTTTAGGTTGTAAGTTATATTTGGTATTTATTATATATATATATATATATATATATATATACAATAAAAATATATTTAAAAATACTGTGTTCAAAATTTAATTTTTTAAAAATTACGGTGTTCGGTATCTCATCGGTGTCGGACACCGTGTGTGTGCGCGTGCTACCTAGAGACTAAATATAAAATCCGAGTTTATTGTCTACGAAGCAAGCGAGGAAAACATTATGCTGTCGTTTAAAATTCTTGCGTAGTGCAGGCTGTGGACCGAGATGATGATTATGAATCATCATTAGCCAAAAATTTGCAGTGAATTAGTCACCAGAGGGTCAACATCAGAAAAGATGCGGATGTAGCTTTTGTTTAAACTGAAATCATAAATATTCAATATCACGGAACTATAATATGTGGCCCCTCGTCGTTTGACTCGAGACTTGCCCGCTGATAGCAGATCTAAAGGATGCCTTGATTCCTAAAGGCCATTTCCAGAAACTGGGCTGGTTGGGCCACTCCAGGTCTTCACTTTTTAGAAAAAAGTGTTGTTGTTTTGCGTCACAAAGATAAAACTTTTGGAATTACTGCACCTAAATCTCCTCGGGCAGTAAATCTTTAGCTGCTATTTGAACTATAGAAAATTACCTATAATTGATCAACATGTTCAGTAGTAGTTTTCTTGATGCTTTTAGCGTCATTAAATAAATGCTTCTTTATTATATATATGACAATTGTTAATTGTTGGTATAGATATTGTAAGCATTTTCCTATAACTTGATTAACATCCAATTTCTTTTAATTTGACCTATCAAAAAGAGAAAATATGTTTTGGGACAGCATAGCATCATTATGAACTTGTTTAAAAAGATAGAAAATATGTCAAGTTGGATCTTTCTCATTTTAGAAATGGCTACTTTACTGCATTGTATACAGACGACTTTTTTCTCTTTTAATTATACTATCTTCCATTCGGTTGTTAGGAGAAAAATTGATGTTATTTGTTTGGCTTTTGTAGTTAATTTTCTTTGATTTATTTTGTATCGGTCTTACGACCGAATAATAATGTATGCAACAATTCTGCTATTTAAAACAGAAAAAAGTAAAACACGGAACAATACACCAGCAGATGCAAAGGCATGTAATAGCATAGGCATTCGCCGCCTTGTTTTGTTTTTTCTAGTAATGACTCTTTTCTTAATTAAATACTTGTACGGTCAATAAATTACGAAGAATTTTAAGGCCCTAATTTTTATGTAATTTGGAAACTAAACTCAATATTCTACCTAACCTACACTTTGTTCTGGCTAGTTCTTTGTTTTCATTTCTACGTGCTTGAACAAGAAAAAAGATTTGGAGAAGTTGAAAACAAGCATTTACCATTGTTGGTAACCATTTTTTAAGACTATGGAACTAATAAATTTTATTCGACAAATTCTAACATCAATTTGAAAGTACCCATTGGTCGTTTGTATCCCTTTTGAACACTTCATTCGTGCCAAAATAAGTAGAGTAAATTAAGGATAATATCATTAAACTCTAGGGATAAATTATAGTGAGAATTTGTGATTGGCCATAACAACACTTGTGACCAAACAAAATACTAACGGCGTTAAAAGTGTTTACGAAAGGACATACTTACGCTCCTCTCTTGTCAATGCATTTTTTCTCCCCTAATCACCGCCATTGTCCTCCACCACTGACAACCACCGTATCACCAACTCAACACCACAATACTAGCCATTAAGCAACAAGCCGACTCCAACATCTACCTCTGTCTCTCTCTTTTCGTCACAATTACACCAAAACCACCATAAGCGCCGCCACGGCCTTTCATCGCACCATACACATTGTTTGGACATGAAAGCCACCACATACATACACTCACAAAAATACAAACAGACAGACACAGATTGGCTTGCACACACAAACAAATTGGGGCACACAAGTGGCGAAGCTGATGCAGATCCATTGAAAAAGCCAGCTGGATTCGGAGCCGTACATAGCTGTGGGTCATAAACACGGTGGTGCCGTGACGCTGCTATTAGTGGTGACGTCGCCCTCGTGACGGGTCTCGTGCAGTTGGCAGCAGCTGTGCGTGCGTTATGAGTCTGTGTGTAGATATGTGTATATTTGTGCGCGTGTATAGATTTGTGTGCACGAATGTATGCACAAATCGGTGGTGGCAGCGGCGACACTATCACCTGACGAGAGGGGGTTATTTTTCAGATTTCTTTTTTATATAAATGATACTCATATTTATCATATTTACAAAAATACCATTACATCGTGAAAGTAATTAATTAGGATTTTATTTTATTGTATTTCTAACTCTTTGCGTGCCGTCATAATATTCTTCTTTCTCGTTATTTTGTTCCATCTTCATTCTTTCAAATTTCAAAATTTTGAAGTACGAAAAAATACGAAAGATCAAGGTTAATTCTTTTTTTTTTCTTAGTTTGAATTATTGTAAAATGTTAACTTGTACATGCACTATTGTACTCATATAAGTAATAATCACATTAATAATACATCTATACAGTAAGCGCTAAGTTTCATTCATGTAAGATTAGTAATTTATTGTTGATTCAACTTACTAAGTTAAACAAATCACTATGAATAGTAGATTAATATATTTAGTAGTCAATTGAATAATTTATTATGCATTTAACGTATTCAAGGACTCTAATTATAATATGATAAAAAAAATTACGCCTTTTTGTCCCCCCTCCCGATTAGATTTTCTAGATCCGCCCCTAGGTGGTGGTAATGGTAGGTGTTGCGGTGGTTGTGGTTGGACATGTTGGGATGATGCCGTGGTGGTGCCATGGTAGTGGACATTCACACACATAAGAAAGAGAAAAGAAAGAGAGAAATTGGGTGTTTAGGGGGGGGTGGGGCGGGGGGCGAGAGAATGTATAAAACATGTATTTAGTGTCAAAAAATGTTTTGAAGGATAGTATTAAGCATTTTTAAAATATGAAATTACCACGTTAGCCGAAATCTTTGGTTAGGGTCACAGAACCTCAACGTCGGAGGAATTTGATACAAAATTTTTAACATTTTGAATACAGTGTACACCTTATGAAAACCAATTTTTTTTTTTACCGTAGTTTAATTTTAAAGTCCAGGAGTTTAGTAAAGTTAACCCTTAGAAGAATGGTTGAAACTCTACTTATTGTTGTGGTAAAAAGTGCATTTCGAGAAAAGTGAATTTGATGTTTCAAAAATGGACTATGGAAAAGGCTAGGGATGGCAATGGGGCGGGTCGGATGCGGATCTGCTACAATCCGAACCCGCCCCGCTACCCCTGAAATCCCACCCCGCCCCGCACCCGCCCCGCACCGGGTTCTAAAACCTTAATACCATATCCGACCCTAGCATACTTTAGAAAACCCATCCCCGCCCCGCCCCGCCCCGCCATTCTCTCCTTCTTCTAGCATATTTATGTTTTCTACCAAATTGCTAAGCCATTCTCTCCTTCTTCTAGACATAGGATTGTCAATTCACTGTTAAAAGTTAAAAAATTAAAAGAAGGAGAAGGAGAACTGACCCATGTCGGCAGAGGAAGTGAGTGACTGAGTGAGAGAAGGAGAAGGAGGAGCGCGGTGGCTGGGCGAAACGGCTGGCCGGAGTCGCCGAGAAGGAGGAGAAACGGCTGGGCGGCACTGCGGCAGTCGGCAGAGGGAGTGAGGCCGTGAGGGAGTGAGTGAGAGAAGGAGAAGGAGGAGAGCGGTGGCTGGGCGAAACGGCTGGCCGGAGTCACCGAGAAGGAGGGAACGGCTGGGCGGCAGCGGCACTGCGGCAGTCGGCAGAGGGAGTGAGGCCGTGAGGGAGTGAGTGAGAGAACTGAGAAGTGGAACTTTTAGGGTTTATAGTGATGTATATATAGGTAAGGATGGACGGCTAGGATTAAATCAAGGTAATGGTTAAAATAGCGGGGCGGGTGCGGGTCGCGGGGCGGGTCGGATACCGGGGCGGGCCAGATGAAATACCACACCCGACCCTAACCCGTTGCGGATTTTTAAAAAAAAAACCATACCCGCCCCGTGATCCGGTTAAAGTCAAAATGACCCGCTCCTATCGGACCGGGGCGGGGATCCGCCGGTTGCGGGTTGGATTGCCATCCCTAGAAAAGGCAGATAAAGGCAAAATTTTTGAAAAAGGAAATATAAGAGCAACGGAAAGGCCAGCTAATCAAACATACATAGTCCACTTTCAAGAAGATATGAGAGTAAAAAGCTATGTTTAAGAAATCAAAGGGTTTGCCCTAAGTGGGTTGGGATGGGTTTTGGGTCGAGTTTAATTTCACCGCCGGTTTGGGGATGTGCTGCCATGGGTAGGTAAGTCTAGGTTTAAGGCTTTTCTTCTAGGGTTATTGTTTCCCCGTCCCCCTAGTTGTTCCCTCTTTCCCCTTGCCTTAGAAAGGTTGGTTACAAGTGAAAATTTCGCAGTGAGAAATGATCTGACTATCAGCCCTATTTATAGACACCAAAATGTGTCTTGAACAGGTACAAACAGTTGTGACAGTTAAGTGATTCTGGAGATCTCACTTAACAGTCTCAATCTGTAGACACAGCTAACAGGTGCACCTAATGAACTAACATACACCATTAATAGGTGCCTTTTAAATTTAAACGAAACAGAAAATCTGTTTAATTTGCCAGTAGTTACACTGTTTTTAGTCCAAAAGTCACACCCTGTCAGGTTCACAGACTGAATTTGTAGCAAAAAGTTAAGGCTAGGCTTGGGGCGAGAGCTCCTAGTGACGATGCGCACGTGTGAAGTGCAAAGTGCGCCTTTACGCCGCCGCCCCCAACCCTGCCCCCGCCATCGACGTTGCCGGAGCCGGCTCTGGGGCGCGCGTGCTGTGCGGTGCACCGCACATGTGTGAGTGCATGACCATGCATACCAAGTGTTTCTAAAACAATATGGTATGTCACATGTCTATATAAATACTCTTAATCTTTCTATTTCCCAAGCCATGTGAGAACTCTCATGATGACTCTTTTCAACCTTATAAATGCCAATCTTTGAGAGTTAATATCTCTCAAACTAATCAATTAATTTGATTGATTCTTTTTGCATATTATACCTTGTAGTATAATGTTTAATAAGGTAGGAATCAATAATTGAAAAAGTCCCCCTAATTTTCCAAAATTGGATTTTATCACATTCCTAATTAAAAAATGTACATCTCTCTATCCTTTGGTAGGTCTTACTAAGATAAAGGTGTCTTCCGACTTGAACCTTTACCATATAGCAATGAAGTCAATCAGAATTCTAAGTAGCCTTAGCCTTGAACTAAGAATCATTGGTGATTGATCATCACTACTATGTGTAGAACTTTCCAACCAAATTTTCAAATATCTGCATATTTACGGCCTTGTGCTACATCTTAGGATTTTCATAAGTGCCATAAAGACTAGCTCAAATCTCGTAGAAGGGGCCCCACTTCCCGCACTAATATAGGTAAATATACTAAGATGCACTTATATGACCTGCACCCTCCTTTAAGGACATAGATTTATTAAGGGAATAACTCCCACCCTCCTCTTGTTCTCCATACAAGTATGCACTACCTTGAGATGGCATGAAATAAAAAAATCTTCATCTTTTAGTGCATCTTTGGTTATAAATACAACATGTTTTCCATTGAACTAGAAGACTAAAGGTTACTCTATTATCTAGTTGGTTTCCACGTGTATGTTACCTCTCTTATTTCATGAGCTTCAAACCCATCTTCCTGGAAGTCTGTCATATTATATCCTTGCCTAGGCCTTTTGTAAAGGGATCCATCAAATTACCTTTGGACTTCACATAACTAACAGTACCAAACTCCTTTGCTTAATTGTTCTTTCACATATTATGTCTAAGACATATATGTCTAGACTTTCCATTGTAAACATTACTATATGCCAGCATTAACGCTGCCTTGTTATCGCAGAATATAGAAATAGCAGGCATTGGCTTAGGCCATAGAGGAATCTCTATCAATAGGTCTCTTAGCCATTCTGCCTCCTTGACTGCCATTGCCAAAGCAATAAACTCAGACTTCATGGTCGAATGTGAAATCAAGTTTGCTTCTTGGAACCCTAAGAAATAGTACCTCCACCTATGGTAAATATCCAACCACTTGTGGACTTTGTTTCATCTGAGTCCGTGATCCAGTTTGCATCTGTGTACCCTTCCAAAACGCAGAAAATTTCTTATGTGTTAATGCATAGTCCATTGTGCCCTTAAGGTATTTAAGTACTCTAAACACCGCATTCCAATGGACTTGCCCGGGGTTATGAGTAAACTTACTCAAAACACCGACCGCAAAGGCTATATCTGGTCGAGTACATTGCATGATATACATCAAGCTACCGATAACACTAGAATACTCTAGATGAGAAACACATTTCCCTTCATTTGCTCTCAACTTAATAGAAGGGTCATATGGGGTAGTAACCGGGGCACAATTCTCGTAATTAAATTTCTTTAAAATTTTCTCAATATAATGAGATTATGATAAAGAAATAAAATCCGAGGATCTAATTATTTCATTCCCAAAATAACATTAGCTTCCCCCATATCCTTCATATCAAACGATGAAAATAGAAATGATTTGGTTTCCAACACAATATCTAAATCAGTACCAAAGATTAACATATCATCCATAAACAAACATATTATCACACCACGTCCTTTATCAAACTTAGAATAAACGCATTTATTACATTCATTTATTCTAAATCCATGAGCAAGAATGACTTGGTCAAATCGTTCTTGCCACTGCTTAGGAGCTTGTTTTAAACCATACAAAGATTTGATGAGCTTACAAACCTTTGTTTCTTGGCCCTTTAGTACAAAACCTTCCGATTATTCCATGTGCACCTCCTCATCTAAAATACCATTTAGAAAAGCAATTTTAACGTCCATTTAGTGTATAATTAGTTTGTTAATAGAGTTAAAGCAAACAATAATCTTATAGTGCTAAGTCTAGCTACCAGAGCATATGTGTCGAAATAGTCAATCATTCCTTTTGTTTAAAACCCTTGGCTACAAGTCTTGCTTTATACTTATCTACGGATCTCTCTGACTTAAGGTTTTTTTTTTTTTTAAAGATCCATTTGCAGCCTATTGGTTTAAACCCTGGTGGTAAATAAGTCAATATCCAAGTTTGATTTGACATTATCGACTCCCTTTCATCATTTATAGCTTCTTGCCATATGGCAGAATCTCGAGAATTAAGTTATGTCTTTTTGATATGTAAGAGGGTTATGTTCTACATTATACATATGAGAGTAATCACCTTCATTTTTACCTCCTTAAACTATAAATTGGTAAAAATCTAGACCATAGGTTTTTTCAATCCTTGCTCTCTTACTTCTCCTTAGTTCACCTCTTTCCCTCATTTTCAGAGTAGGGTGAACTTGATCCTCATCAACTACGTCTTCATTTTTCAGATTTCTAAAGAAAGAATTTTCAAAAAATTCTACATCTCTAGATTCCAAAATAATATTTTGACTAACGGATTCCGTCGATTCCATGGTTAAGAATCTATACACTTTGTTATGTTGAGTATAGCCTATGAAGACACATTTGATTGCCTTTTTTTCCCCCCCATAATTTGGGTCTTTTTGGATTGGTTAGCCTTACTAATGCCCTACACCCCACACCTTAAGGTGTCCAAGAGAAGGTTTTCTCTTCTTTCCCCCCACAAATTCTTAGGCAAATCAGAAGTAAGTAATAAGGTATTAACTATTTCTTGCAAGGTCCTATTTTTCCTCTCGGCTACACCATTTTGTTGTGGACTATAAGGAGCTGTAACTTGGTGTATGATATCCCAAGTTTCAAATATATCATCAAAGGAAAGATATTCATCTCCCTTATCCGATCGTAAAATTTTAATCTTATGATCTAGTTGATTCTCTACTTCCGCTTTGTAAATTTTAAATTTATCCAAAGCTTATGTGTAAGTATAACGTGAACAATCATCTATAAATGTAATGAAATATTTTTACTACTCCTTGTTAGGCCTTCCATCTCACACAAGTCTGAATGTACTAAATTTAATAATTATGTTTTGCTCTCAACACTTTTAAAAGGTTTTCTGGCAATTTTTGACTTTATGCAAACTAAAAATTCATCTAAACTAGGTGAAGTATTTTGAGGTATTAAACCTAATTTTACCATGCTTCTCATGCATTTATAATTGACATGACCTAGTCTAGAATGCCATAAATTAATTGGAACAGCAATATAAGAAAACTTAGTATCTTTATTAGCAATAGTAAGCTTGTACAATCCATTGTTTACATATCACTTGCCAACATAGCTTCATCCCTTCGTCAGAATAACACCATCTCACTCAAAAAAAATCTTAAACCCAAACTGATTAAGCATGCTAACAGATATAAGATTATTCCTAACATCGGGAACAAATAACACATCCTTAATGTCAGCTTCTTGTCGGAGGAGAGATAGAGCACCACAGTTCCTTTGCCCATGACCTTAGCCGTAGATGAATTTCCCATTGTTCCCAACCCATTCTGGTCATACCCAAGGGCCCACTAGGGGTCCTGCTTCACGCGAACACTTTGACAGATTCAACGGTCAAATTTCCAACGCATCGAATCAGTCAGCGTGTGCACGCTTAAGTCAGGTACATTTTTCGCTACAAGGCGCGTGACTTAGACAACTTATTTCACGGTAGCACGACCATCGCACCAAGACCACCCGAACACCTTTTCATAAAAAAATGTCGACTAACGGCGCAACCAAAAAGACCGGGTCAAGGGGCAAAGGCCTTAGCCAACCCCATGGGTTCAGCCTCGGCCTCACCCAAGGCCATGAGGTCGGCCTCGACCTTCCATAGGGGGTTGGCCCCGGCCTTCCATGGGGGGTTGGCCCTGGCCTCCTATGGGGGGTTGGCCCCGGCCTCCCATGGGGGGTTGGCCTTGGCCTTCCCCCCCGGTTCTTTACTTTTGGCGCAAAGTCCCTTTCGCACTTTGTTCACTTCATACGCTCTTTATGTGACTTTGACGCTTTGTTCGTCATGTGGGTACGATTCTAGGCAACACGCTCGTCACGACACAACTTCCGGATTTGTCATCGCTCATCAAAACATCTACCGTCCGCGCTCCCGAAGTTCGCCAAAAGGGAAAATGACCTTGGGCTCCAAAAAAGGAAGTTGGCCATTTGGCCTTGGCCAACCCCAGGGGGTCGCCCTCGGCCTTCCCCAGGCCTAGGGAGTTGACCTTGGCCTCCAGGAGGGGTTGGCCTAGGCCACTTTCCCCCAGTGGTTCACCCCTTCGCGCACCCCCTTTCGAACTTTTTTCGCTTCGTACGTGACTTTGGCACCTTGTTTGTCACGAGGGTACGATTCTTGGCAACACACTCATCGTAGCACAACTTTCGGATTTGTCATTGCCCATAAAAAATCCTACCGTCGGCGTGCCCAATATTCACCAAAAGGGGGAGTGGCCTTGGCCTCCCATCATGAGAGTTGGCCATTGGCCTTAGCCACTCCCTAGGGTCGGCCTCGGCCTCCCTAAGGGGTCGGCCTCGGCCTCCCTAAGGGGTCGGCCTTGGCATCCCTAGGGGTGGTGGCCTTGGCCTTCCCCCAATTCTTGGCCTATGGCCTTCCTTTCCGCACGCACTTGTTTTCTCGAATCTTTGCACCTCTGCGATGTTTACGAACGTGCGTACATCAACGTCGCGATGTCCGTCGTGCATCAACCTCGTGACGTCCGTCGTCCATGACCTCATACTGCTCCTGCGAGCCCATCACCCAAAGTCGGGCACTACCACTGAATGAACCGTCGCCGACGACCGCATACCATCACTCCCAACTTTGTCATTACTACATGTTGCATTCATTATCTTATTATGACAGGTACACTCAGCTCACATCCCGTCTTCAGGACACCCGACGCACGCCCGTGCGCCGGCTCCGCGACGTTCGTCGCCGCACCCGTGCACCATCCTCATGATACGTGCCCCGGCTCCAAGTATTGATCCGCGACGTTTGTCGCCGCCCCCCGTGTGCTATTGTCATGACATGTGCCCCGATACCAAGTATTGTCTCCGCGACATTCGTCGTCGCGCCCTTGCTCCACTTCCATAATATGTGCCCCGACACCACCCCGACACCAAGTATATCTCCGTGACGTTCGTTGCCTCGCCCGTACGCCACTTCCATAACATGTGCCCTGACACTATGTATATCTCTGCAACGTTCGTTGCCGCGCCCGTACGCCACTTCCATAACATGTGCCCCTGTACCAAGTATATCCCCGCAACGTTCATCGCTGTGCCCATGCACCACTTCCATGACATGTGCCCACGGCACCAGGTATTGTCTCTGCGACGTTCGTCGTCGCGCTTGTGCGTCATTCTCATGATACATACCCTAGCACCAGGTATTGTCTCGCGACGGTAGTTGCCTCGCCCATGCGCCACAATCATGTTACATGCTTCCGGGGGGCTCCATTCATAGTGCTCTGGCACGAGGACCCCTCGCAGTGGGATGAACTCACAACCTTATAGTCATCGCCACCACGGGATGAGCTCACAACCTTAAAGCTATCACCGTTATAATCACGGGGGGCTCCGTCCCTCGCAGCGGGATAGACTTATAAACTTATAGTCATCGTCGCCACGGGATGGGCTCACAACCTTAAAGCCATTGCCGAAGGGGGGGGGGTCCCCGGCACGAGGACCCCTCACAACGAGATGAACTCACAACCTTATAGTCATCGCCGCCACGGGATGGGCTCACAACCTTAAATTCATCGCCGTCACAATCACGGGGGGCTCCGGAACGAGGACCCCTCGCAGCGAGATGGACTCACAACCTTATAGTCATTGCCGCCACGGGATGGGCTCACAACCTTAAAGCCATCGCCATCACAATCACGGGAGGCTCAGGCACGAGGACCCCTCGCAGCGGGATGGACTCACAACCTTATAGTCATTGCCGCCACGGGATGGGCTCACAACCTTATAGTCATCGCCGCCATGGGATGGGCTCACAACCTTAAAGCCATCGCCGTCATAATTAGGGTCGGCTCCGGCACGAGGACCCCTCGCAGCGAGATGGACTCACAACCTTATAGTCATAGCCGCCATGGGATGGGCTCACAACCTTAAAGCCATTACCGTCATAATCATGGGGGGGCTCCGGCACGAGAACCCCTCACAGCGGGATAGGCTCGTTACCATAAAGCTATCACCATCTTCATTCTGGGGGGCTGCTCCCTTCGTAGTGCTCCGGCATGAGGACCCTTCGTAGTAGCGGGATAGGCGACTCCTTCGGGACACTATCTCCGTCAGGCTGTCTTCGTGACTGGCCTACGTGCTCTGGGGGCTCGCGTCGACACCCCTAGGGGCTATGACCCCTGGGTCACTCCGAGACAGGAGTAGGTCTTAGGAGGGCATCGCGCCTAGTCCACTTGGCAGCTGGGCGTCAGGTCTTCCCCACCACTGCCAGGCCTGTGGGACTCTGCAAGGGCTTGGATTGGTGGCTAGATCAAGGGGGTTCTCTGGCCACACTGACGCTGTGGGAGCCAGTCTTTTCAGATAGACAGAGCAACGCTGTGCAGGGCAGGCCGGGTGAATATGCGATTCGACAGTCCGTGGAGCACCGGCAACTGTGGACCCTCTCGGTGATGTGTCACTCCCGAGGAGTGCCATGTGTCACGTGATGACATCATCATCTCAACCTCTAGAAATAGAGGTCTTGAGAATTCATTTGCTAACCCAAAACATTTTTTGGATCCAGATTTTCATATTCTCGGAACTCTGACATTTTCACTTTCTCACTCTAGAATCCTAAAGAGAGAAACCTACAGGACCCTAACTCTGGACCTAAGTATCGGACTGTGACTGTCGTCGTGTATTCACCCTGCGCCATCGCCCTCGCAGCACTGCCACCCTCAGGCTCTGTTTGGGAAGCCCTTGGTCTCTGCCCTTGCTCCGCCCTTGATGTGTCCCACATTATCACACTTGGCATCTGACTCGGACTGCATTCCTTGTGGCACCTCCATGTCAACTGTGAACCCACATTCCCTGGCATCACCCATGTAGAGATGATGTCCCTTCGTAACTGGCTACCCATCACTCATCATCTTACCCCAACATGTTGGCTTCAGAAACAACTGCAACGAAGTTCTCGTTGTCAACCACATTGGCATGGTCTTTTTTCTGCCTCTTAGCCACTCGGTAATTCTTCTTGAAGTGCCAAATTTTCCCACACTTCTAACAAGCCTTTTTAGGCTTCTCTTGCCGGTAAGTAGAAGCAGAAGCTTGACCATCAAGCTTACGCTTAGAGCCATTAGGGGAGCCTTTGTCCACGCCAAAAGCTTTGGAGGATTTATTGTCTTCCAACTAAACTCTATCCAAGTTTCGAGAATTCTCTTCAACTTGGATATACTTGACCAACTCTTGCATGGTTATGGCATCCTTCTTTTGTTTCAACTCTTTACGACATTCTTTCCAAGCCAAATGTAATTTAGAAATTATAGTTGACACTTGGAAAGACTCGTCAAGAGAGTGGCCCTCCGAAATAATCAAATTCATAATCATTTGTAATTCATGAATCTGAGTAATAACATACTTGTTATTTACCATGCAGAAGTCAAACAACTTACTGATTAGGAATTTTTTATTCCCGGCATCCTCTGACATGTACTTGCTATCGAGATCATCCCATAGTTCCTTTGCGGTATTGTTTGCGTACTTGATCTCGTACACGTCATAAAGAGTGTCGGACAGCCCTCCCAAATATAGCCCTTGCAGTAGGTGTCATCCTCCTCCCATTTTTGCTTTTGCTTCATGGCAGTCTGCTTTATTACTTTGTCTGCAGCTTCATCCACGATAGGCTTTGGAATAATGAGCACGTAGGCAATCTTCAATGTCGCAAGAAAGAAATACATCTTGCTTTTCCATCGCCTGAAGAATGAGCCGTCGAACTTTGCGAGCTTGGAGATGCTGTTGATCACAGACATCCTAGAAGTAGTCTCCATCGCAGCCAAAATACTGTCTTAATATTGTTGGAAAATAAGGCAGTATGGAGAAAACTGAACTGAAAAAGTCTGAGTCGAATACGTTACACTCTTTCCTTAAGACAATATTTGCTCCCTTATAATCTGCTCAGGGTAGCAGCAAATCTGTCTCCCAAGATAAAACATGCGAATTCTGTTGATTACAGCAGATTGCAATCAACGGACAGAAATTTGAGCGAGAGAGAGAGAGTGCAAGAAAGAAATTTTGAAGTGAGAAATGATCTGATCATCAGCCATATTTATAGACACCAAAAGGTGCCTTGAACAGGTGCAAATAGTTGTAACAATTAAGTGATTCTGCATATGTCACTTAACAGTCACAATCTGTAGACACATCTAACAGGTGCACCTAATGAACTAACATACACCATTAATATGTGCCTTTTAAATTTAAACAAAACAGAAAATCTGTTTAATTTGCCAACAGTTACACTGTTTTTAGTTTAAAAGTCACACCTTATCAGGTTCACAGACTGAATTTGTCGCAAAAAGTTAAGGCTGGGCTCGGGGTGAGGACTCCAAGCGACGATGCGCACGTAATAAGCTAACAGACACCATTAACAGGTGCCTTTTAAATTTAAACGAAATAGAAAATCTGTTTAATTTGCCAGCAGTTACACTGTTTTTAGTCCAAAAGTCACACCTTGTCAGGTTCACATATTAAATTTGTCGTAAAAAGTTAAGGCTGGGCTCGGGACGAGGGCTCCTAGCCACGATGTGCACGTGCGATGTGCACGTGCGAAGTACAAAGTACGCCTAAAAGCGCCAATAGTGCCTTTACGCCGCCGCCGCCCCCGCAGGCGTGCGCTGTGCGGTGCACCGCACATGTGCGAGTGTATGGTCATACATACCATGTGTTTCTAGAATAATATGGTATATCACATGGTCATATAAATACCCTTACCTTTCTATTTCTCAAGTCATGTGGAAACTCACATCATGACTCTTTTCAACCTTATTAAATGCCAATCTTTTGAGAGTTAATATCTCTCAAACCAATCGATGAATTTGATTGATTCTTTTTGCATATTATACCTTGTAATATAATGTTTAATAAGGTAGGAATCAATAATTGAAAAATTTCCAACACCCTCTGGGATCGGCAGTAGCATGGCTTTTCCGGCACTGGAGCGTAGGCACGCCGCCCAAGGCAGATTGCAGAGACGGTGACACATGTCCAGATATGGTCTTGCGGTGGTGTTTTTTTGTTGGTTGGGCTTTTAGTTTGTCTTGTTGTTTGTTATAGTTATCTCTTTTGTTTGACTATTATCTCTTTAAATTTTATCTTTAGTTGTTTTTTCTTTAGTTCTTGTAGTTGTTTGTTTTGGCTGCTCTTTTGGATGGGGGATGTCATCCTATGTCTTTTTTTTTTTTTTTTGTATATTCGGTCTTAAAATAGTTCCTCGTATATATTTTTAATCTCTCTCAAAAAATATAAAAAAGAATCTATTGAATATGACATATAAGATTTCAGAAGAAAAACACATATTTCAAGTTACTGCACTTTTAACTATTTATATATCATTATATACGATACATCCCCTTCTTGGTGAATACCTCAAACGTTAATAAAGAAAAAAAACCTGCAAAAATTATAAGGTTATAAACGAATTTCACGTTAACTAAGGTAACATTTAAGTTTTTTATTTTTTCTCCAGTTTTATAAACTAAAGAAAACAAAACGCGTTTCGTACGCAATTTCCATTTTTTTCTTGAGTTCTGAAAACATGGTTGTTTTTGAAAACTCTCATTTTGGAGTTTTGTTTTGAGACCCCTCATCGCCACACACCGGCCACTACCACAACTACCACCAAGGAAAAAATTCAAAATGAAAACTGGATAATCAAACACCCAAAAGAAAAAACTCAAAATAAAAATTGGATAATCAAACACCCATTTGTTTATGTAAAAACTAAAAACTAAACTGATTTTTTTTTTAAACAGAAAACCAAAATTGTAAGTGATTTCAAATAGACCCTATGCTCACATGCCTATATCTTGCCAAACCATTATCCTGTGTTAAGGTACTAGAAAATTATCACAAAATACATATTAGAGACAAAAAATTGGCACTATAAATGTTAGTTACAAAAGTGAACATAAAATAGGAAATTGCTGGAGAGCACATTAGCAGGTGCACCTTTAATTGAGAAAAAAACCATTAAAACTCCACATAGTTATAATCGCAATTTTATAGGATACTGCCCTGGCTCAAAATTACGATTGAAACTCGCGAAGAGTTAATTGACTTTATTCAGAGGGCCAAACCATTTTTGCAACAACAGAAATAGAGAGTAACACCCTTCGATTGCTAGAATTGTTTTGACAAAAGTCATGTTGAAAACAAATCATAACTCCCTTTATTCTCCCCCTAGCATAGCTCACTTCAGTAAACCGCAAATCTTATGTTATTGCCATGCATACTACTAAGGAATTATGTACAACACATGTTTAAAATGGCCGCCAGAGACTTAGAAATTCACTTGAGTGATCATCTCCATTAAATCAAGCTCCTTACTGACTTCACACTGCATCAGTGAAGGCATATGATCGTATGGCATAATCTGATCCATTCCAAAGCTTTTCTCTGCTTCTGCACTATCCCCATGATCAAAAGATGGCGGTGTAGGTAAATCATCAAGAAGAGAATCAATGCTGCCAGTTTCTTCAAACAACTTTTCATCCAAAGCAAACTCAGGGACCTCATCAAAGTCATAATTATCTGGAACTAGTCTGTCACTTGGGCAAAACTCCACCATATCTGGTGCCTCTTCATGACTTGGTGCTCTTGTCATCAAAGCATCATTCACTGAAGCATTATTTCTTGGGTAGTTGCTCGCCTTGCCATCTAGGTTCAAGCTTTTTATGTAGTTCTGGAGGAGAGAGCTAGGCCTTGGCCATTTGGTTCGACATTTTCGCTTCGAGTATTGCCTTCTTTTTGTAGCATTCCAGTGGTTCTTGATGGTGTTTTCTGTTCTTCCTGGCAATCTCTTTGCAATTTCTGCCCATTTGTTTCCAACTTCTGCATGGGACTGTATTAGGATCCTATCCTCTTCCTCTGTCCATACGTCTTTCTGCATGCAAAGGAATTTTTTTTTTTTTTGTGTTACACTTCAATTGCCTATCTTCCAAATATTCCTTGTGTTGATAAGGATGACACGTTGTCACCATCAATAACCAATAAAGAGGTTATCCTATGAAATTGGACGGAAAAAACACTTGAACTGCAATCTCCTAATGAATATGTTTCCTCAGTTACTTCGAGTGGGAAAGGAAATCATATGAAATGAAACCCACAAAGGATTCTATTTACTCGAAGAACTTAAGAAATGGCAGTATATATCATATTTACAGGAACAGTGAATACGTAAGAGGCCGGGCACGGATAACTTATTCATGGCAAATGCTGAAATGACAATTATCAAGAAATGAATCAGGATGATCAGGATGATTTCTCAAGATTGGAAATAGTATTTCAGCTTATTAGGTACTCGAAGCTCCTAAAATAGACCAAGTTAGGATGTAATAATCTCTTTTCCTAATGCATTGTTTGAAAACCTAATTATAGCAGTTGTTAAATGCACGAAGCATGCCGAATTATGTAAGTATTCTTAAAATTTTTAGGGAATGAAACCTTAATGTCCGGTCTAAGATGATTGTGCCATCTCTCTCTACACTGCTTCCCTATCCTTCCTTTCAGCATCTGAGCAATATGCGACCATTTTCTTACGCCAAACTTTTCCACCAGATTAATTAGGAGCCTGCATGAAAAAGGAATAATATAAGATCATACATAGCCGTATGACAAGCTTAAGACCAAGCACAAAATAAAAAAAAGTAGATAAATAGGAAAATAAACGCAATAAATAGTGCAATATAGGAGGAGGAAAATGAGATAAATGCTCAAAAAAACAATATATTGAAAAAAAGAATCTAACCTATCTTCTTCAATGGTCCATTGTCCTTTGGCTGAATAAGACTTCTTCCGATTTTTGCATGGTTTTCTCGTCGACATACTAATCTTTTTCATGGCAACTTCCTTCTTGTAACCATTTTCAGCTGTTATGCACGAGCCTTCATCCGGTACCGCAAAGTTCAAAGGTTTCACATCATAAAGCTCGAAAGGCACTGCACTCCGGTCGGAAGGGTTCCTGTCGACCCGAGTTCTCCTCGGGTTATTCAAGTACCCACCACCACTGCCACCACCCTCACCCTCAAGGTTTTGCATGACCAGGCTACCATATGCAGCAAGTTCTTCAAATGGCTTGAACTCATACGAGTCCAGATCCATCGGAGGAGACCCGCATGCAAACGGGTCGAAAGGGTCGAAAGAAGTTGTTTGGACCCCGAAAACGGGGTTCAGTGATGACACTGTGAGAGAAAACTTGGTATCAAAGTTCTGTAAATCTTGAAAAAGGCCTTTTGAACAGCTATCCAGGGGAAATTCATCTTCTGGCTCTGGTTTCAAGTTCTTGTTTGGATCTCTTGATTGCGGGTCGAAATCCATGAGAAAGAAAACATGAAAAACTGAGGAAGGACTTAGGCAGAATGCTGTGGAATTCTTTCTTTTTCTCTCCTTAATTTGCTGTTACTTAATAGGGTTAGGGAGGCATTTATTATAGTGAGGATTTATAATGACATTAATGGAGTCATACAAGGCTTAAATAGTAGAGGACTAAGTTTATAACTTAGTCAAATCCCGGACAAAATACTTACCAAATTTCATCAAGGCTACGAATGATTGTGCTCTTAAGTAAATGTCCAATCTTAGATTTTCTTGGGTCAAAGGACACCCATATTTGAGATACTTTGTGACTTAATCTCGTCCCAACCACAGATTTGGAAACTTAGTAGGCAATTGATTAGCATAATTGTTATCAATCTAAGGGTAATTGTATAGAGTTGAAGGACTAGACTGCCCAGTATTAAGAGTTAACAGCACAGAACTTTTAACAGGTTGTAAAAGTAAATTAGAAGATTTTGATATGTTGACCGACTAATTAGGAATTCTTGAAGGATTACATATTTTGTTAACGATTTTTGTTTTGTTTTTTTTTTCCTTCTTTTTCTTGCTATTTTAATTTGCTAAAATTATCATGGTTCCTGAAATTAAGGTATTAGGAGAAGAATATTGTGACCGGTCAACAACCGGTGAAAACAACCTCAGAGCAAACCCTAGTCATCGTGAACGGGTAAATTTGTAAGGAAAATAAGGCAATAATTGGAGAAAACCAAAAATGTCCCTAAGCATATTAAATGAGTGATTGTGCTTGGTAACGGAAACCTCTCTCTGTTGCATTAAAGTTATAATAACTAGTGTCATTAAAAGAATGTTTGTATATTAAATTTGGTCCTAGTCCAGGACGAGGTAGAGAAGTCACTTTAAGCATGTTAATTCCGCTATTTAATAAACTCCTAATTGACTAGACAGGCGAGAGTTTGAAAGAAATTCGCTAGAAAGAAATTTGTCACTTTTAATAGCACAATGAAGATAGGAAGAAAATGTTGCGCCTTGAAAATGGAAGAAATAATAAGCGGGACATTGGATTGAGAGGGTTTTATTGAATATAAATCCGATTAATAAAAAACTAGAAACGTTATTTGTTGTATTAATAACGGTCTAAGACTATGGTGAAGTGTAGTCATTTGAGATCGTTAAATATTTGTTGCATCTAAAGATAATGTGATGTTTGATAAAAAGCAAAGATCTGTTGAGATGGTATGACCTAAGTGAGTTATTAAAAAGGGAAAATGTTGGACTGTACTAATGTCAGGCAATATCCTTTGGCTCAGATTTAAGTGCAGTAACATGCAGTAAGTTTAAGGGACGGGTTAATTATACTCATTTTCTCAAGGTTAGGAGAAAATTGTGATCAAGCATATAAAATTTTCGCATGCAACAGAACGTGATCAAAGACATGATTTTTTTTGACAGTCATATTCATCTGTCATTGACATGTTAAGTAAGTAAATTTTTTTGTTAATGTTATTTATACATATTTTAAATGTCAATGCAATCCGATAGAATATATAATTTTTAAATTAGGAAAGGTCCTTACCCAAATTTTATTTCCTTATTTTTTCTCTTGATAGCACCCAACACCATTCTCTTCTGAACGCCACCAAAGTCCCCACCCCACCCCACCCCACCCCACCCCACCACCAACCACAGCCCCACCCTAACACCGCCACGCACCCATGTGAAATTCAAATCCTCATTGCATTACCTGCATATCCTCCATGACCAACAAGCATGGCACCACATACGGCACCACCCAACACCATCCACCACCCCTGCCATCACCAAACTGCCATTAACCTTAGCCCACGGCAAACCCACCCCTCTCTAACACATCTTAATTCAATAGGATTTCGCAGATTTTGTAAAATCTGCCTACGACTCACCACCGCCTACCACACCATCAGCAACACCACTAGACACCATCACCTACACCAAAGACACTACCACCCGCAACATTAAACGACAACCCGCATCACTACTGACACCATACCAATATCTAAATATGGCAAAAATTGAGCTTTGTATATGGAGATGGAGATTGAGATTGGGGGGTGATGGGTCTTGATGGTACTACCGACACCATACCCATATCTAAATATGGCAAAAATTGAGCTTTGTATATGGAGATGGAGATTGAAATTGGGGGTGATGGGTCGTGATCGGTAACGGCGGCATGTGGGTTAAAAGGTGGTGAGTAGTGGTGGTGGTTGTGGGCCGTGGATGGCAGAGGTGGCGCGGACTAACAGCGGTGGTGTGACAGAGACGAGAAAATGGAGGGCCGAGAAGTAGAGAATGAAAGGGAAGGAAAGAGCTCAATTAAGTAAAAATATCAACGCCGTGATATATTAGAAAATTCCGTTTCGTCAAACGTACCATAAATAAACATGTAATTTCACTCGTCTCAGGGAGGGAGAGAAGTGTAGTTAACTTGTAAGAAAATGTCTATTTTCACACCCTCATATGTGTGTCTACACTTCATTTGTCGCTGATAGGTAGAGTTATGAATTTTTAGTGACAAATGAAAATGTTGGCAAGTAAAAGACGATAGTATAAAAAAAAGATGCTGCCTTAGCTTAACTATCAACAACGTTGCTCTAACATCAATTAAGCGCTACGGTAATAATCTTTCTAACAAGTTCCGGTTCTATACGGAATAACAGAGCTTAGAATATAGCACTGTTCTTTATTCATAGATGTTAATATCTTTGATGAACCAAAGACAAACAAACATATACAAACTGTGATTTTGGTAACAATCAATTTAGCCGTGTGATCCAAAAGAATAAGAGAATCAACAAATTTGTAGCAGTTATAGCCATGCTAAGAGCATTGCAGTAAGCATTGACCCTAGCAACCATTGTAGTTGAACCGATGTGTTAATCAAAGAACCTTTGCTGGGAACTTGCGACGTTCCTTGTGGTGACAGTCCTGCTGGCGGCGGAGGTGAAAGCACAGGGGTGTCGCATGTGCCAAACGTTGCATTTACCTGCACATCTTAAGGAGCACTAATCAGTCGCAGGCCAGCAACCAGTTTTTTGATCTTGATTAAAGCTCAAATGTTGCTATCGTTAACCAACATTGGAGGATAAAAACAACTGATGAAACGAGAAAAAAGAAGCATTGCAGCCTAACGCCATACTGCTTTCATTTTTCTTTCCATTTTCCATCCAGAGTTCAGATGCCTGTGTGTCTTTCCAAACAAATTTCAGGGCGCTCAAAAAAAAAAGGATTGCTCTCAAACGAACTAGCATTACGGATTCAATTGTATAAACAGTTGATAGTAATTTATTTGCAACAGAGAGCTAAAGGAAAACTAAAGAAGAAAATGATGGTTGCTATGTATAAGAGAGAGATCGGATTTGATTGTCATAATGAAGTATTTTCATTGTGGTAAATTGAGTTATCTATCATCTTCATCATCCAATCCTTTGTCTCAAGCTAGTTGGGGCCGGCTTCATGAATTCTTTTCTTCCCCCAACCAACCAATACCAGAGCAGATTTTCTCTGATAATTTCTTTGTAATCAAGTTTTTTTCCTACTGCTCCCTAGTTCTGTTCAGTCTACACCTACCTCATCTTACCCATCAACTTGACAAAAATAAGTTTCATTTACAACAGCATCGAACGGCCTATGCTGGATATGACCAAACCATCTCAAACGACACTCCCTACCCTTTTCCTCAATTGGCATCGCCCCCACTTTGTTGCGGATATCCTCATTTCTTATCCTATCCCTCCTTGTGTGCCACACCTCCACCCAAGCATTCACATTTTGACTACACTGATGTTTGTGTATGGTGTTTCTAAGAGCCAAGGCAAGGGGCGATATGGGAGAGATTCGCGCAACATTCATTCATCAGAAACATCAAAGTTGCTGGACTCATTGCAGTGGTTTTCCCTTCAAACTTGAGAGAAATGTTCCAATCACAAAACACACTAGAAGCAAGCGAACCTCCACTATAGCCAACCTGCTCTTATCCTATGGTCAACATTCTCGTCAATGTCTCCCTCCCTGTCAATGTCTCCCTCCCTGTACATTATTGATCCAAGATATCTTTTTCCTGGGTCCTTGTTGACCATCCATGTTTACTTCCTCCTCGGACCTCCTAATTTTACCAAAAATGCATTCCAAGTACTTAGTCTTAGTCCAACGAAAACTAAAGCCTTTGAATTATGAGTACTACTCTGTAACTCTAACTTAGCGTTTAGTCCTTCCCCGTAAATAACGTACACAGTGGGATCTCACCCTGAATAATCTTACTAACCTCCTCCATGACCAAAGTAAAAATACACGAGCTTAAAGCTGACCCTTGGTGAAGTCGAGTCGTAATTAGGAACTCACTGGTGATTACATCCGTTGTTCTCACAATAGTAGTTGCTCCATCCTTAACACATCAACATACTTGGTACGTACCCTTTTCTTCGTTAGAGCCCACCACAGAACTTTCCTTGGTGCCTTATTCTACACTTTTTCCAAATCTATAAAAACCATGTAAAAATCCTTCCTTTGTAAAGCTCTGTATCAATCGCCTAATCAAGAAAAGAGTTTCCATGATGCATCTCTCATGCATGAAACCAAAATTTTAAGATATTTTAGTCTAGTAATCTAGACTACTTAAAAAGCCAACAGGAGAGTTTCCATGGTGCATCTCTCATGCATGAAACCAAATTGATTTGAAGGTATTTTAGTCTGGTAATCTAGACTACTTAAAAAGCCAACAGGAGAGTTACTGTAACATGCCTATTCCTGAACAAGTGGTACGCATAAATAGTGACACTTGGCACCTAAAAAACTTAAATCTTAAATGAAGTGTAGTATATAATTGCCTTTTTCTGAATAAATCTGTCTTCTCTACTATTGAGATGCATGAAAACTTAATTTTGGTTAAAGTGAAGAGCAGAAAACTTCATGCAACTATGCATATTTACTCATTTCTTTTCATTTTTTTCTGATTTTGTTGGGCGGGAGGGGGTGGTGGGGTGGTGTGTGTGTGTGTGTGTGTGTGTGTGTGTAACAAAGATATTAGAAGTAAGAAATAAAGATAGTGTTACAAGCGAACCTTGCAATATGCAATACTGGCACATCCACAAGTCAGGGTATTAGAAGTAAGAAATAAAGATAGTGTTACAAGCGAACCTTGCAATATGCAATACTGGCACATCCACAAGTCAGGTTGCCATTGGCTTCATCCACGGCTTCTGGAGCACCTCCACCATCACTTCTCTGCAGCAATTAACCGATGAAGTCAACCAACAATCCAGAGTCATTATTTCTGCATCTAGTAGTATATCTTAGTGACAAATGACAGGGAAAGGTTCTATCTAGATAGATCAGTCCGTACCTGGTAATAATCAACAGTGATGAAGTTTGGCCAGCGATTTCCAGCTGCTTGATGGCAAGTGTTCATCATACTAATTAACGCAGCAGAATTGTCGACACAAGCTTCTGACATATTAGGATTAGTGGGAAAGTAGTTCTGAAGAACTAACGATCGTGTTCTTGTATTCATCGGAGACGATTCAGAACGACTTGGACAGGAACCAGCTTTCATCCCATCATTCCCGTCTGCATTCACCCAAGTATTAAAAGTGGCAAAGATATCTGAATTTAGACGATGGAGAAGTTGAACTATACCCAGGGTTATAAATAAACAAAGAAAAAGAAGTATTTTTGGCATTTTTGCTCTCCTAATAAACTTGTTCAACATGTTGCCTTGGGTAATCTTGCACCATAATATGCATATTGAGTGATAAAGAACCTCACATTGGTTTTCTACCACGTATCTCCACTCATAGGCAATACCCTCGGAGGCCTCCTTAGATGATATAGAAGTGAAGACCACCAACCGTTGATTCTGCCGGACCATATCATCCACTGTTGGCCAATCTCCACCACTTTTGGGCATCCCAGACACGGGAAACCAATATTTACTGAGGCCCGATGCATTAAAGACCTTTGTTAATCCCTGTGGGGATGTGACATAATCCTCGATGAAAATGGTGATAATTTCCGTCGGGTTTGCTTCCAAAAACGCTTGAATCTCTTTGAGCACATTAATAGCAGGTTGCTGGAAAAAGATTCACTCGTAAGTAGAAAACACACTGCAGCATACAACTAGACTGAGTATCATGGGCAGACTTACAAATGCAGTGACATTATAACATCTGCCGCCAAAGGAGTGACACAACCAGATGTCATTGTTGAAGTCGTACATATCAAGCATTAGCCCTCGAACTCCATTCTACAAAGAAAGTTTCCCTTAGCATGACATTTTCTTTATTCAAGTAAGAGATTTAACTTAAGCGTCCAGAAAGGGACAAACCTCATGTACACTAGAATTATACACAAGAAATTGCATTATAGAGAACAAACATCTCCACAGAGGATGGCCGGTACTCATCTATCTATATAAACGTTATTATTAAAAACGTCAATATGAACACTTCCCCTTTCTCAAAAGCACAAGTTCAAACTCAAAATGGTAAAGAGAATAAGCTTAAGTTTGGAGGGTAAGTCTGAAGTAGTGTCTTGATGCTTGCTGCATTTAGGAAGATCTAAGTTGAGGTTGTGGTGTTGTAGATCTGAGGTCGGATGCATAAGATTCAAGATCTGATCAGCTGCAATGGCAAAAGCGAAAAGAAGCGAGGTCCGACGATCATATAGGTTTCAGGATGAGGTCTGACGACCATGAAAAGAGACCCGAGAAACCGGGGCCGGGGTGAGGTTTGACAACCATGAAAAAAAAAAAAAAGGACCTGAGCCGAATTCCAACAATTATGGAGGTCTTGGGGTGTAGTCCGTCAACCATGGAAAGATACGCGTGCAAGAGAGTGACGCGCATGAAAGATCCCATTAAAGTCAAGTGACGCACCGCCATCAAGCCACGCGTGAGGCCACGAAAAGATGATTTTTCCGACATGGTTGCTGGCAATTGTTCTGAAGTTTATTTCTAAAGCTTCATGTCGATAGCCTATGGAGACCGAAAATTGCAGTCAGAAAAGAAGGGAAAAAGACAACTAACGACGGTTAAAAGGCATGCTGTGGTACTGAAAAATTACTAGGGTCCTAATGGAAGCGAAGGTCACAAGAAAGAAAAGAAAGACCAAGATTCTGAACTCAAGAAGAACAAGAAAAGAGAATAAAAAAAAAAACCACAAGTTGGCCTGGCAAACAGCATAGGGCCGTCAGCGGAAATTTGTGGAAGTGGTTAAAAGACTCAAAACAACAGATCATACCGCTCTGATACCATGATAGAAAGGGTGAAGGGAAATACACTTATATTAAAGAGCATAATAAAACAGAGTACTAGTCCTAGAAAAACTAGGAAAGCTATAGATAGACCTAGGATAATACGGAATAGGCAATTGACATACTAATACATTAGCTAACAATATATTATCTACCAAGAAGATTTAACTAAGAAGAGCCCACTCATCAACTCAAGCATAGTTACCCAAACTGGACCGGTCACTAAATTGGACCGCTTCACGATTCACTAATTCAATCGGTGGTTCCAGTAAAACCTTGAGCGACAACTTTGTCCAGTATATGGAAAGCATGAGGGGGGGGGGGGGGGGGGGAGTACCCTAGTCTCAATACCCTGGACGAAGCTACGACGCTCGCAAATAAAAGTGGAACATCACCCTAGAATCTCCCGTCACAACATTCCATCAAGTCCCAGAGCTTTAACCGCCATTCATGCGCGCGTGTCAAGTAGTAGCTTGTCACTCATGCAAAAATGGCAATAAAAATTGAATCAAGCCAAGTATTAGTTTGTACCCTCTCTCCATCCCCCTTTCCATGTTGCACCCCTACCCAGAAACAAGGCCGGTACCTTGCTAAATTTTTCTTGCACCAAAAGATAAAGTCCATGATCCTGAGGTTAACAGCTGCGTAAGGTAATGCCAAAATTCGTCCTTCACAGACAGCAATTTAGGGTATGGTCCAATACCTGTGTGCTCTAAAGTAGTAGTGTGTGATCACTGATCAGTGTTTACCCCAAAAGAAGAAAAAAATAACATAAGGAAAATCTCCGAACAAAGGAAAAGAAAAAAAAGGAAATGCAAGAAATTCTCCTAAATTGAAGCAAATATACTTGTCAGAAACATTGGAGTTGACACTTGCAGGCTAGTTAACAGCATTGATAGCACATCTCCACGTGAACAAATGTTGAATGTGACATGTAGGTGCAACATAAATGCTTATTTTCTAATCTAAGCGAACATGGGTATCAATTATTCTCACACACCTAATCCTTTGGCTTATTCAAATTACAGAAACACTTCATGTAACGACTGGTGCCAAGGCTAAACTGCGAACAGTGTCAGGGAGTCTTTGGTCAATTGGATAAAGAGCAGGGTGTTACAGTAAATCAACGAGCCAAGCGTCCTAATTTTGACCAATGACAAAGCAAAGGTGGCAAAGCAGTTGAGAAAATATCAACAAACAAAAGGTGGAAAGTAATTCGTTTCGCAAAAATGGAGTTAAAACAAAAAAAACAAAAAAAAAAGGAAAGAAAAGAACACTTTCAGGTGAGAAAAGTTTGAGGACTATGTACTCGGAGCTGAGCGGTAACGGAATCTTCCTGATTGGTCGGAGCGAGAAGAGGGGAGCCTGTGGCTGAGGTGGCACCCCGCAACGCAAACGAATTGTGGGTCGTCAGCCATGAGTACCGATTGAACGGTAGCCCTTTTACCTGGTCAAGCCGAGAACCACCGCACCCAGTCAAATTCAATATCGAACCCAAAAAAAAATCGTTAGCAAGAACAACGTTAGATGAAATTTAAAATAAAAAACAAACCTTGGAGGTCGGAATCAGGGGTTGAATGCGGGTGCATCTGGGGCGGGTGTTTCCATTTGCAGGGCACGTGTCACAGTGTAAGCCGGCGTCGCAGTTGTTGCCGGAGGAACAAGTTTCGCCGATCTGTTACCCCAAAAGAAAAGAAGATAAATCAAGATATTCAAAAATCAGGCAAATGATTACGAAGAGAAGTAAGTACTGGATGAGATAATTAAGAAGCAGGCCTCGAGTGCTGACGAACAGGCGACGAGACAAACTGTGATGAACAGAGCTTTTACGAGAAATACGTTGTTCCCCTGCAAATACTGAAGGCAGAGAGGTCGCTTGCGTTAGGGATTGCGAGAGTGAGAAGGAAAGGCAAGCGTAAAGAACAGAGATTTTGCATGCCTGCATTTTGGGCTTTTCCCGAGTTATGTGTGTGCGCGTCTGTTGGAGAGAGATTGTTGGGTTTTGAGTTTTTAATCTGCCGGGAGACAAATGCGTGCGTAACTTTTGGGGACGGCGTCGTTGCACTCTACCTGTTAAGTTCGGTGCATATAGTTTTTGGCCGCTTTTTAGATTCTCTTGTCAGACGTGATTATCTATTTTCTAGAAGAAATATGAAGTCAAATTAATGTAATTGTATCTTCGTAAAAGCGACTAGTAAGCTGAATTGAATCAGGTTCTAGTACGCAAGAAGAATATTATTTTTCACAATTTACTAATATTGAGATAGATTTGCAGAATATTTTCTTCTTACGCTAAATTATTTCTTGCTAAAATAACGTTTGCCTAGCGTTTTTGTTTTGGGCAATAATAAGTTTATGAGCCCTCAATATTTGGTAAAAATTACACAAGACACCCCTAAGTTTAAACACAATAGTAACTGATACCATAAATTTTATTTTTGCTAATTTGTACCATAAAGTTTCATAAGTTTAGAATCTAAAACCCTCTGCTTATTTTCGGGCAAAAAACTTGTTGGAATGGTGCCATGACTTTATTTTTGGGGCCATTTATGGCACATCATTCTCTTCTTCCCTTTCCTTTTTCTAATCCATCTTTATCCTCCCCCACTACCTCTCTCTTTCCATCATACTGCCGCTACCCGCTTTGAGCTCGCACCTTCCCAATCCTCTTCTGCAACAGCTCCAAGACCACCCTCAATCTCAGGTTCACCATGGTATCACTACCGTGGATTTCCTAAACGAGGTTTACGGGTTAGAAGATCGATGGTGGTAGTGGTGGCTCACCAATTGGTAGATCGATAGTAGTGACTTTGCCGGTAGTTGGCGATCATAGTGGTTCTAGGTAAATTCGCTGCCAAAGCCAATGTGTGGTGGGAGGAGAGAGAGAAAGGTGTGCCAATAGTGATGGTGGTGCCATGATTGAAGATGGAAGATAAAAAGAGGATGAATGATCTGCCAAAAATGCAACCCACCGCCAAGTCGAGCCAAATCACCTCTCTGGCGATTTCTTTGCCCCGAAAAAATGGTCGGGCGTTATATGCCAAATTTATGAGCAAAAATGAAATTTATGATGTCGGCTACTGTCGTGGGTAAATTGGGGGCAAAAAAAAATAATTTACCCTTCAATGTTTTCCAAATGTTTGAATCGACGGTTTGAGAGATAAAAGAAGAGTTGGTCCAACTTTTTTTTTCATCCAAATTTAACTAGTCAAGTCATTAGCACAAGTTTCAACATAAAATAAAATGCTATTTTTTGGATTTTATAGGTCTATTTGCCTCCAAATGAATGTGAAAAGGGCATAAGCATAAGACCGTCACTTTCAAGAAAATAGAGAGGATGAGAGCAAAACATTACAAAGTCTTTCTTTCTTTCTTCCTTTCTCTCTCTCTCTCTCTCTCTCTCTCTCTCTCTCTAAACTAGATTTTCGTTAATTATGACATAAAGCACATCGTTATTTGAGATCAAACTAATAACAATAGTAAGGGAATGAGGCAAAAATTGTAAAAATCTCACATCGAAGTCAAAGAGCCGCTGGTAAAATGCAATTTATAAGTATGCAACGTCAGCATCGGCATCGTATCGTAACCAACTATCCCAAGACCAAATCAACCGAATTCAAAGCTTCTAGTGGGTTGTCACCTTTCAGAAGATCAGTGGCGGACCTACGTTGGAACGCCGGGGGGGGGGGGGGGGGGGCAAAGAAAAAATCTCTTTCCATCTCACCTCATTCTCTCTCTCTCTGCGAGTTGCCCTGCCGCCCCAACGCTTCCCAACTGCACAAGTGTCTCACCCATTCCCACTCTCCCAGACCGGCAGACCGCAAACACCCACTCACCGGCGATGGGCGACGTGCGTCGGCCAGCGAGTGGAGGCCAGCGCAGATCTGGAATGAATGGAGGCGCCGACTGCGGAGGAGGTGGTCTTCACTCTTCAGATCTGGAACCGTCAACCGATTAGAAGAAGCAGTGACCGGCGGACTGACCGGAGAGTGGCGACGGGAGGCGAGACTCTACCGTCCAACCACACTCTGCCGGCGACGATGCATCGACGACCGGTGACCCTCGACCATTTCTACTGTCTTTATGTTTTCTCTCATTTCCGTTGTCTGCGGCAACACTAAAACTTCCGATCTCCCCTTCAGCCTAACTAACTCCACAAAAGCCCGTGAACCTTTTCTTTTTATGTTCGTCTTCCACTCTCCCACTTCACTTGCTCAATTTCTCTGCAACCAACCAGAGTGGAACAACGCTCTGCTGGAACTGTAATTATTTTATGTCGTAGCTGTAAATGAGATGAATAGCTTGAACTCACAAAAGAAACAGAGGATAAATAGGAGGTCAAAACAACTTGGATGAATTTGATCAAAAGAATGAAACCACAAAAGGTCAAAGAAAAGGAACGCACAAACACCCGAGTCATCTGCCATAAATTGGTACAAAGTTTTTCTAACTCAAATGTACATATACTTCGACTATGAGCTAAAATAAAAGCACTCATGTGCATATGCTATGGGTTAAGGTAAAATTTTGAAGTGCTAGTTGGTATTCTCAATATAAGTAGAATAAACAAATTTGATTAAAACAGTTAGGGACTTTCGGTGAAAGTGAAATTTAAGTGTTGAAAACTTAAGTGTAGGACTTGTAAAACTAAAAACTTTTAATAACTGAATTTTTATCACTGAAAAATAAGTTAACTTATTTAGTAAATATAAACACGTGTGGGAAACTTATTTCATTTTACAAATTTATCTATCTTACCAGAGTTAAATATCTCTGTGTATTTTACAAATTCTTTGTTTGTTCGATCTTGTTAGTTGTGTTTGTGGTGGTGGTAGTGGTGAAAAGGTGATGATGATGATGGGGGTGGTAATGGTGCGTGAAGTTGTGGTGTTAAAAATTATGGTGGTGGTGATAGGCATAGGCATGACGATCATAATGGCTACTGTAGTGTGGTGGCTGTCGAGATGGTGTTGGCAGACGTGCAAGAGATGGCGGTGGCGATGTCTTAGGCTGTGGCGATGGTGTAGTGAAATGATGACGTCTTCCTGGTGGTGTTGATGTTGGCGGTGGCGATGATGGTAGTAGTGGCGGCAAGTAGGCTGCAGTAATTGTGGTTGTGGTAATAAAAGGAACATAGTGGTAATGATGGTGGCTCTAGTGTGGTGGAGGTAGTGTTGTATTCAATTGTGGCGGCACTATGGTAGTAATTGTTTTTTAATATAAAACTTTGTTCAGTAATTTTTGATCATCTGACTCACTTAAAATTAAGTTATAAGTATTAAGTATGACCACCATGACTCAAAAATTGACAAGAATAAATTTTTAAGTGTTATAAGGTTAAGGGTTATCGAACGCGCTTTATTGAAGAATCATTGAAAGTTTTAAATGCTTAATTGCGTTCAAACATATCCGAAGGCTTAATTAGCCAATTTGAGAGTTGTTTTGACCACTTTCTCGTATGTAAGTTCGCTTTTTGTGAACAAAAAGTACTTGTACATTTGAGCATAAACGCTTTGGGAGTTGCTTATGACATAATTACCTTTATCATGGTAGCAGGGGAGTCATTATAACATAAAGCATTGCCAAACTGAGCCTAATGGCTCCCTAAAATGCTAGCGTATAGTGCACCTACTCCTAAATGGTTGTAACTTGCAAGAAGCCTCATCCCACAGTTTATTAAAATCGTGTGGTCTTGTGCAATTGGCTTGAACGAGGACAAGGAGACTCTTAATTGATCAGGATCAAAAGTTCTGAAATTAAAATCTCCCATCGTGAAATCTTAATGCAATTGGCAATGAGATAGGAGGCGAGTAGGCTTGCACCTGTGGAACTGGAGGCATCAAGCGAGGATGTCAAGTAGGAGGGAACCAATTCATCTATGGCCAAAACCAATTACAACCTTATGTTTTGAGATTCTGTGGCATTTGAGTGGTAGGGCAATGGGGTGGTGAGTGGTGCTGGGCGGTGGCGCTCCGAATGTGGTGGTGGTTGTGTGTGTGATGACTATGTAAAGATGTCAAAAGGATCGGACCGCCCGTGGGTCAGGCCGAAGAATTGGTAAAAAAAGCACGGCCGACCCGGCCTTATAAAAGCCCGGGTCAGGCACCATCCAAGCCCAAAAAATGGCCCGGTCCAAAAATCCGGATCTGGCCCAGCCCGGCCCGGCCGGATAATTCAATTTTTTCCCCTTCAAGTTGGAGGGAAAAAAGAGTAAGCATGATTTTCTGTTCTGATTATTTTTTTTTTTCTACTTGTCCCAATTAAGAGTCCTTTATAAGCATAATTTTGTGTTTCTTTTCATGTCCAAGAAAAGTCCTATATCTTATGTAGCAGATATACATGAGTACTACATGAGGATTTGTTTTTCTTCATTCTGGTCTTCATTATTGCTGAGAACTACTATATCCCAGTAGACTTTTTGATGAAAAAAGTTGGGGGCTTGAGATTTACTTCTTTGTAATCATATGAAAAAAGGGGACTGGAATTTGATCAATAAAGTTTCTCTTTTTCTTCTTATCATTTTGCAGTATTGGTGGTGGAAGGGCTGAGAGCAATTATCACCATAATCATTCCATGCTACTACAAAACCTGAGTTCAAACTTAAATATCTCTAATGGTGCCCAAGATTCCTCCATCAGCGCATTAAAACCAGCTGATCAAGATTTTACTGCTGAATGTACAGCAACGTGTCAAGGGCTAAGTACAAGCTTTCCCATGAGCTCAGCCTCATATGGTTTTCCTTCAACCTTGTTTCAAAACTTATTGGAGGCTGATTCTCAACCACAACAATCTCTATATGATGATAAGTGATAACCCATCGTCTATGAATTTCTCCGCAACTACAAAGCCAAATGAATTTCTGCCTTCTTCGCCTAAATTCTCTTCCTTCCTGAGGCCTTCATCGCCAAAAAAGTGTAACACCGTTTGGAACGATATTCGTGGGAGCATTAATTTTTCCGCAAAACAAAAAATGAATAGAAAAATTATTTCTTATTTAGGCCAGGGCTGGCCCAAGCCCGGCCCTAAAGTTAGGTCCTAGGACTTGGACTTGGACCAGGCCCTGATATCCTCCAGGTGGCCTAGCTCAGGCCCGGCCAGGTTCCCCACGGCCCTAAGCCCGGCCCGGCCTGTTTTCCCCTTAGGCTCAATGGGATCAGGCTGTGACACCTCTATGGCTGTGACAGTATGGCGTGGCATGGTGGTGATTGTGGTTGTGGAAATGATGACGGTGGACTTGGTGGTGGTTGCGTTGCAATATGGTGGTGGTTGCTGTTGAAGGAGCCGCTGAACATCTTATGCTGTGCCGCAGCATAAAAAGTTTAGGGAATGCTTTGACAGCTGAAGATTAGGCTTAGTGCAGATCAAAATTCTTCTTTCTTCCTGAGCTCACCGTTGGACTACTTGGTGAAATAGAGCTTGTGCTGCCGTGTCACCAGTAGGCAAAACTGAGTATCCGTGAATAAATTGGGAATGATGCCAGGTGAGCATCAATCCAAATGATCCTCGACCTATTCCCAGAATAATAATTACAACCTTCTAGCTTTTAGTAGAAAAGTTCTAATGAGGACAACATCCACAATTTACTCCAAATTCCAACAATCATTTTCGATTGTTTTCATTCACGGTTTCTTCTCATAATTGGGTTTTTATAGTTAATCAAGGTGATACATTGGCGGTGGCTCAAAATTGGCGGTGGCTCAAGTACTATGGAAGAATAGTTCACTGAAAACTAGTCTCTTGAGGAAATGTTTACAAGTAGATTGCACAAACATACTCCCTGTTCGGTGTTCATCATGGCTGCTTTACCTATACTGATACTGAGCTTCTTAATCCTCTTCTTACCCCTTACCGCTTCACCAACGATGCTACCAGCTACGTACATCATTCACATGAACTCATCTGTCATGCCTAAGGTTTTTACCAGTCACCACAGTTGGTACTCTGCTGCCCTTTCATCAGTAATGTACGTGAAGACCACCTCTATCCATATCTATATACATATAACAATGTACTCCATGGTTTTTGTGCAAGTTTCTACCCGTTCGAGCTGGATGCCGTCCAAGACCTCCCTGGTTATGTATCTTATACGAGAGATTTGCCAGTTACCATGCACACAACCCACACGTCCCAATTTATAGGCCTATATACGATTTCTGGTGCATGGCCAGCTTCAAATTATGGCAGAAATGTCATAATTGGGCTGGTCGACGCCGGAATATGGCCGGAGGGCACGAGCTTCAGTGACAATGGAATGATGGAAATTCCAGCTAGATGGAAAGGCAAATGCACCGAGGGAAGTGAATTTAGTTCTTCCTCATGCAACAAAAAGCTCATTGGAGCGCGGTTTTACAACAAGGGTTTGCTTAGTAATAAGCCGAATGCAACCATTTTGATGAATTCAGCTCGCGATACAGATGGACATGGAACTCACACTTCATCAACGGCAGCAGGAATTATGTCGACGGAGCATCTTTTTTCGGGTATGCCCCAGGGACCGCGAGAGGAATGGCACCAATGGCACACGTGGCTGTGTACAAGGTCGTCTGGGATAGTGATGGGTATGCATCAGATGTTTTAGCTGCGATCGATCAAGCAATTGATGATGGAGTCGATGTCCTGTCCTTATCGATTGGCTCAGATGGAATTACCTTGTATGAAGATCCGGTAGCAATTGCCGCATTTGCAGCCATGGAGAAGGGTATATTTGTTGCATCTTCAGCTGGAAATGCTGGGCCTTGGTATTAGACATTGCACAATGGGATACCATGGCTGCTAAATGTCGCTGCAGGAACAGTAGACCGCGATTTCAGTGGGAAGTTAACTTTTGGAAATGGACTTTCAGTCCTTGGGACATCTCTGTATCATGGTAATGCATCTCTTAGCCAGGTCACCCTTGTTTTCATGGGTGAATGTGATGATCTACAGGGGCGGCAGCAGCAAGTGAGGAACCGCATTATTGTGTGTGAAGATAAAGCCGACTCTTTAGCGATTCAGGTTAATGATGCTGCCTCTGGAAGAGTGGCTGGGGGTATCTTTATATCCAATAGCTCCTGTGCAATTTCCAGCTGTTTAAAGCGCATTTCCAGCTGTTTTTGTAAGCCCGAAGGAGAGTCGAGTTATTCTCAACTACATCAAGGGGAGTTCTGAGCCAAGAGCAAGCATGGAATTTGAGCAGACAGTGGTTGGTACAAAGCCAGCACCAAGAGTAGCTAGTTATAGTTCTAGAGGGCCATCTCCACGCTGTCCTAGCATCCTGAAGCCTGATCTTATGGCTCCTGGCTCAATGGTATTAGCATCATGGCCTCAAATTAAGCCAGTATCAACTGATGAATCCAAGGATTCATCTTGCAAATTCAATATCAATTTAGGAACATCCATGGCTTGTCCTCATGTAGCTGGAGTTGCAGCTCTTTTAAGAGGTGCACATCCAGAATGGAGTCCTGCAGCCGTTCGCGCTGCCATGATGACCACGGCTAGTCCAGTAGATAATGTTTTTGAACCTATCAAAGATTATTGAGATGATAACATACCAGCAAGTCCTCTAGCCATGGGAGCTGGTCATGTCGATCCCAACAAGGCGCTTGACCCTGGACTCATTTATGATGCAACTGTAGAAGACTATGTAGCTCAATTGGGAATTGAACTACTAGACGAAGAAGCAAATTCAGATGATTAGAAGATCATATACAAGTTATAACTGTTCAAACGCAGCTGTGAATCTTAACTACCCATCTTTTATTGCATTTTTTAATGCCAGTGATACATCTTCAGATACAGTCGTGAAAGAGTTCCAAAGAACTGTGATTAATGTGGGCAGTGGAGCGTCAAGTTATACTGTTAATCTAGCTCCTATGAGTGGCTTTGAAGTGGAGGTCGAGCCAGAGAAAATAGTGTTCAAGGAGAAGTACGAGAGCAGAAGCTACAAGCTTACATTAAAAGGACCAAGCTGGATGAAGGAATTAGTAGTCCATGGTTCTCTCAGTTGGATAGATTCTAATGGTAAACACGTGGTGCGAAGTCCTATCGTAGCTACCAAAATCAGCTCGAAACCTCTGACAAGAGATGCCTGAAAACTCTCAGATAAGTAAGCTTACGTTATTAGATTGCTATTAGTTGGAGACCGGGTAACTGTGGTTGTTTTAGGCATCCAAATTTGTTTACCAAACGTTTACTAAGTTTATGTTTCTTGTTTTATGTATGCTTGAGAGTTGGTTTACTGGCAAGTAGGGGTGAACACGGTTCGGTTTGGTTCGGTTTGGGGGTCAAACCGCAAACCGAATCAATGGACCTCGGTTCATAAATTCTCAAACCAAATCAAACCGAGACACCTCGGTTTGAACGGTTCACTAGGTTCAAATTGAACGGTTCGGATCGGTTTTAGCGTAGTTCAAACATTATTCTGTTTCAAGAAAAAACAATAGTCCAATAACAAAAAAATACATCATAATTGCATTACATGACAAATTGAAAAGCTTAAATTAGTCACCAAGTGTAAAAGTCCTACAAAGTTACAAAACGGAACCATTAATAATATAGTAGTGCATCACTGCATTCATGTAAAAAACAGCAACATGCACTGAAGGTGTACTCTCAAATTTGGACATCTTGCTTCCATTTCAAAGTGGTGCACTCTCTCATCTTGTTGGCATTTCAGTTTGAAAACTTCATGCAAGGTAAGTGCATTACTGGCTTAGTGCAGTGTGAAAACTTCACATGTACAGTGTAAAGTTTTTACTATAATCCATATATGAAGAACAATGAAAAGTGAAAACCCAACAAACACCAACATCTTCACATGTACAGGATGAAGTTAAGAACAATTGATTCAACATGTAAGATTGGAAAAACTGGAAACTGAAATTGGAGGTTAATTATGAAACTGGGTACCTCTAATGGGGGGAAGCCCGATATGCTTGTTTGATCTAATTGCCTATTTGTTTCTCCTTGTTTGATTGCTTTTAGGTGTAGAAATGATTTTGCGTAATCCCTAATTAAGTTCATGCTTACAAAGAACACTTTTATGATAAGTACAAGAGTCAAGACTCAAGAGTGTACCTCTACAATAGTTCAGGCTTCAGGGCAGGCAACCTGAATCACACTTGATGTTACATGGGCTCTTTTTGATGTTGCCTGTTCAGCTGTTCTACTACTCGTGAGCTGTCTTGCCACTGTTGCCGGCTTCACCACTGCTGTCCACTGCACTGCTGCCTGCTCTCTTCTTCTTCGGCACTTCCCAGTCAACAAAAGACCCGATCTTCACGTATCGCGGTAGTGGTCGACGAACTTGGATCTTGCAAGCTGGAACTATAAAATTGCGCACCAGATCATTCATCAATGATGCTCGAATGAAGCTGAAATCCTTCCTTCATGATCGATTTGTATTATATGTGGGTGTGTTTGATTTTCTCTGTGGTCTGAAGAAGAAGAGGAGCAGAAGAAGAGTTACGGCAGATGAAGAATTGAAGATAAGGGTTTTATTTAGGGCAAACATATTAAATTTACCCTGGTTATTTAGTTAACCATGGTAAGGTATATTATTTTTTTAATGGTTATATAGTCATCGGTTCGGTTCGGTTCATAGCCAGTTTGAAAATTTCGAACCGTGAACCGAACCGAACCGGTCTCGGTTTGAAAATCCCAAACCAAACCGTTCAAGCTTATCAACGGTTCGGATTCGATCGGTCCGATTTCATCGGTTTCAATGATTCGGATCGGTTTTATCGGTTCGCTGCTCACCCCTGGCAAGTATGAATCATGATTGAAACCTACAACATTGGAAATGTTTCATATGGGGGCTTAACCATTTCCCCCATTTTTGGGGCCCACTAAATCTGTGTTCAGTAGTTGGGGTGGGCTGGGGGAGGGGGGTATGGAGACAAAAGAGAGGAGCTTTTTGAGCAATTTTGACAAAGGCTTTTCTTGGGAGTCTCATTTCGTATACATGGTGCTTGTTGAAGATGCTTACCTACATTTTATCTAGTTGCAACCTAAGGAGGCTTAGAACCGAGGTAAAACTTATCCGGCAAAACATCAAAAGCTTCCATAAGTTCTCTTGCCTATCTGCGGAATGTCATGGTCAACCTCCACTTCAGCAGTCTGGCCAAATCTTCAACTGGCATGTTGTAGAGTTATAACTGAACCAAATGTGGCATTAGCTCCTCTCCTCAACAGGCTTTTGTTGTTGTACATCAGCTGAGTGTTACTGGTGCTTCTCCTGCAGGTTAAATCAATTACTGGTGCTTTTCTCCAGCAGGTTAAATCAATCAACTCATTGATTTGCATCTCATCCGAATGTGCCATTTTTTTTTTCTTTTATTGGCTTTATACATGAACGAATTAAGTATAAAACTTTTTGTTGAAAAGAAAATCTTGAGATTTGTTCTAAAGACCGAGAATTATTAGCAAGTGTCAACTTGCAGGCGCAGGAAGCAAAGCACATCCAGAATTGACACCATCCGTGTTAAGTTCGATCCAACCAATGGGCATAAGGGGCCCAATTAACTTACCCCATCATGGCAAAGACTATTTTTCACAAGTCCCATCATAGATACTCAAATGGCAATTCTATATCTCTTGAAACTCAAATCAACATGGCTGAACACATTGGCGACCCCACCCACGTAAGTGTGAAAACCCCAATGGTCTGCGTCTCGCCTTACATTTTTGTAACGTCAAATGTTGGCGGTGAATATGTCTAATGATATTAAACACGAGATGTTGAGGTTTATGAAAACTCTCACTAATCTAATCTAATCGTATGAACTATAGCAAGTTTTTCCATGGGTTTTTGCAGCCTTCTGGGGGCCAGTGTGAATAGGCAAAGTCACAAACAAAGCAAAATTGTAGTTGACAATTAAACAGACACAAAACCATAATCAACTTGCAATTTGCCCATTAATCAATTCAGTACCTTCAAGCAGAAGAGTCGGAAAACAACAATTAACAAAGACCCCCCACCCACAACGTGCTGCTCAAAGTTCCCCGAACTTCAATACACAATCAAATTCAGCAACAAGAGATCCATTCCCTTCTCTCCTCTCTCTCTCTCTCCCCCCATACCTCCCTGAACCGGCTCAACCCGGTTTGACAATGCACAACAACACAGATTCAGAGGTGACAAGCCTCACGGCGTCCTCGCCGACCCGGTCGCCCCGCCGGCCGGTCTACTACGTGCAGAGCCCGTCACGTGACTCGCACGATGGCGAGAAGACCACCAACTCCTTCCACTCCACCCCGGTCCTCAGCCCCATGGGCTCGCCCGGCCGCCACTCGCGCGACTCCTCCTCGACCCGGTTCTCCGGTTCGCTCAAACCCGGTTCGAGAAAGATCGCCGATGGATCCGGTGGCAGGCACCACCATCACCGGAAGGGGGACAAGGACTTCGATGCGATTGAGGAGGAGGGGCTCCTCGACGAAGATGGGTCCCGCAGGGGCCTACCTCGTCGCTGCTATGTCCTTGCATTCGTTATTGCCTTCGCATTGCTCTTCTCTTTCTTTGCCCTGATTCTGTGGGGCGCCAGTAAATCTCAAAAACCCATTATCACAATGAGGGTACGTCGTTTTCAGCTAACCCACCTCCCAATGCCCTGTTTGTCAGATTTGCAGTTAATACTTATCATGTAACGGGTGTTGGTTAAATCATATGCAGAGCATATCCTTTGATCAGTTTGTCATTCAAGCTGGAATGGATGGATCTGGAGTTGCCACCGATATGGTGACGATGAACGCAACAGTAAAGCTTATTTTTCGTAATACTGGTACATTTTTTGGCATCCATGTGAAATCAACGCCTCTTGATCTCTCTTATAGTAAACTGACCCTCGCATCTGGAAGCGTAAGCAACGCTAAAAACCCACCATTTTCTACACTCGAAACGTCGTGATTCTCTGCGTTTGATCATTTGTCTGAATGGATTTTGCAGATTAATAACTATTATCAATCAAGAAAGAGTCAGAGGGCGATTACAGTGCCATTAAAAGGAAGTTACATCCCATTGTATGGGGGTAGTGCAGATTTGAGCAGCAAGAATGGGAAGTTGACCGCGCCAGTGCCGTTGACATTGAACTTCACGGTTCGAGCCAGGGCCTATGTGTTGGGGAAACTGGTCAAGCCCAAGTTCTACAGGAAGGTGCAGTGCTCGGTGGTGTTGGACCCCACGAAAATGAATGTGGCTCTTCCTTTGAAGAGCTTGTGTACTTCCAAGTGAGATGGCAAGCATGGTTACAAACAGAGAAACAAACGGTGGTGGATCAGTCGCAATCAGTTAATCATTATTTTTGGGGAGGAAAGAAGAGGGCCGCTTCCCATCATCTCGTTATAATAAGTTCTTGTAATCGGTGAATTTTTTAAGTGGGGAAAGAGTTGGATACAGCTAATGATGGAGAGGTAAAATTCGGGGATGACGGGCAGTAGTTGACTGGACTGAGAAGGGAGGCGAGGGGGGAAACTGGGTGCCTTTTGGCCCGTGGAAACTGGGGATCTTTGATCTGACATCTTTCCGCGACAGACGGTTTACTTGTAATTTCATTCTCCTTTTATGGCATGAACTTTTTATACATTTTATTATTATTATTATATGTGTTTTTTACCTCTTTGCTGTGAGGCTTTGTATTATTTGTTTTGTCAGAGCTGTATAATATTTTTGTTACACTGATACTCTTTTCACCAACAGAAGAATTAGGTTAACATTTGAACTGGTGCACATCATGATATAGAGACAAATTCAGAATTAGACAATTTTGAGGACATAAAAGAAAATTCTCAACTAGAAAAAAGTAGTAAATGTTGGAAACTGTGCCATTTACTAATATCTTGAGTACCTTAAAAAGAAATACCCGGTAAAATAACAATATGGGCCTACACTCATGAACCGGTCCAACCCCCCGTCCTCATAAAATCTTACAAGTTAGGCCGACCAAGGCCCTTTTGAAGACTAAAGTTTCCGGTTGCTAGTATAGGCCTGAAGATTTTAGGCTCATAGTAGGGTGGGTAAAGCCCAAATGCAACAGAAAGTTGGTTTACATTTCTATCCTCCATTATAGGTTTTGTTTGGATGAGGTAATTGAACTGAAAATTTCACTTTCGTAGAGGATTTTAAAATTCATGGTATAGAATCTCTTATTTGGATACTGATAAGATAGATTTACCAAATTCTAGGAGGGATTTGGAAAGGGGATTTAACTTGCTAAAATCACCTCTAGAAATAACTAGTCTAGATTAGTTATTTGTCAAATTCCTTCCGCAAAAAGAGTCTCCATTTTTTGAGGTAACTTCTTCTTAAAAAAAAAAGGAGATGCTGTCTCTCATTAGGTTGTATCTATACAATATTAAATTATCTAGGTTTAAATTTTTAAATGTAGTTATTTGTCAAATTCCTTCCGCAAAAAGAGTCTCCATTTTTTGAGGTAACTTCTTCTTAAAAAAAAAAAAGGAGATGCTTTCTCTCATTAGGTTGTATCTATACAATATTAAATTATCTGGGTTTAAATTTTTAAATGTAAATCCACATGAAATACTCAATCAACAAAATCGCCCAAACACAATATTTGTAATTCCATAAATTTGTGAATCAATGAATTTCAAAATGAATGGATTTTGAAATACAAGGTATTTTGAAATTCTTCATCCAAACACACTCTTAGGGCATTTCCAGACCAAAGCCAGTCCGGTAAATTTAGTACTTTGGTTAACAGTTTCGTAATTATTTGCATTACAATTACAATTACGGTAATTGTAATTACAATTACGGTAATTGTAATTACAATTACGGTAATTGTAATTACAATTACAATTACGGTAATTGTAATTACAATTACAATTACAATTCGGTAATTGAATTACCGAATTACGTGTGTTACCATCTTAAAAAAATCTAAAGTTTTTCTCACAAAGCACTATTTGGCCTTCACAAGTTCAAATGTATTGAAAAATGATTTTCGTGATTTACCTATTTTCTTCAAACCTATTCAATTTAATTTTAACTTCATCGTCCACAATGATAAAAACAATATTCATCATTTAGAATCTCTCTCTCTCTCTCTCTCTCTCTCTCTCTCTCTATATATATATATATATATATATATATATATATATATATATATATATATATATACTTACTTCCATGTTCTTGCAGAATATATTCTTGCGCAGTGTCACTAAATATAATCAAATTTGTTGCGGACATTGATAATATAAGTCTTCCATAAGATGATATCCAAACAGTGTTGGAAGGCCTCAATGTATTAAACTTTCAACTGTTATATCTAGTGAACCAGTGACTTAACCGCTTCCGCTTCTTGAATTGCACTTGAACCAAATGACTCGATCTAAAGTGGCCACTTCTAACGTTAAATTAGCCGGTTGGACGAGGTTAACGCCCATTAACACATTAATATTTGTAAGAAACTCAATATGATAGAGTTGTTGGGCTTGGGAAATACACCTAAAATTAGTTTAAAAGTTCTTATTGATCACCTTAGTGCCACCTGACCAAATAAAAATCTTTATTAGCAAAAATAAAGCAAAGGATAATTTTAACTCTTACTTTACCCTAACTTTTTAATCAAGTAATTTTTTTCTATTATAATCTTGATTAATCTAAATTTATTTACTTGAAGCACCATTTGAAGACTTGCTGGATGGAAAACTAATGTCTTGTCCTTAGCTGGCAGATACACTTTGGTCTAATATGTGACTTCTACCATCCCTACTCATATTATGCAAACCCAAGCCCTTCATGTTAAAGTGACTGATAAGCTTGATAAAATCAACAAAGCCTTTCTATGGGGAGATAGAGTTAATAAAAAGAAGATTCACCTTATAAAGTGGGATATTGTTTGTTCTTCCAAGGCTGAGGGAGGGCTGGGATTAAGAAAAGTCAAAGATCATAACCTTGCTTGTCTTACCAAATTGGGCTGGAAAGTTTGTATAAATGAGGACCTTATGTGGGTGAAGCTGTTAAGACACAAGTATGTTAAAGGAGATAACCCCAAAGGCTGGAACAAGACTAGTAAGAGTTCCCATATAAGGAGGAGCATTATTAAATGTAAACATATTCTTCATAAAGGAATAAAATGGATTGTTAATAAAGGGGATAAGGTGGAATTTTGGCATGATTGGTGGTTTGGAAATGGCCTGATAAAATTGGAAGATGATGGGACTGGACACAACACTAAGGTTAAAGAGGTTATTGACAATGGAGGTTGAAACCATGATAAAATCCTGGCTATGGTTAAAATATTGAGTGGTACAAAGAGATCAGCAGAATATATCTTCCTAAAGAAGCTCTTGATGAGGATGACATATGCTGGGTGCTAATCATAATGGGAAATTTTCTATATCTAGTGCTTATAATATATCTCAAGATAACAGGAATAACTTAAGCAACACCCAGAAATGGAGATGGATTTGGAAACTCAGCATTCCTTATAGAATCATTTTATTTATATGGCTGGTCTTACATGAGAAAATCATCTCTAACAGTTTGAGAGCTTCAAGGAATATAACTCAGGATTCCAAATGTGTGAGATGCTCTCATCCTAATGAAACTACAGGGCATATCATCAGATTTTGCCCAAGGGCTGAGGAATTTTGGAGGAAACTGTTTAATAGAGAACAGATGGAAGAATGAGAAAAATTGGATTTGGAAGAATGGCTGAAAGATAACCTACAAAAAAAGGGAGATATCAAATTCAGAGATGTCAAATGGAAGTATATGTTCATTGCCACTTTGTAGCAAATCTAGAAAGATAGAAACAGAGAAAGTATAGAAGGAGCAAGCACACAAATGGAAATTTCTTGGAGAAATGCTCTAAGTGTTGCTGAAGAAATGGAAAAAGCTTATTAACAAGATACCATTAATTCTAGATCTCAGAAACTAATTACGTGTTGTTTTCCTTTGACAGGTACTGTGAAGATAAACACAGATGGATTGCCAAGAATGACATGCAAGGTGGATTTGGAGGACTAATGAGGAACAGTGATGGCAAATGGATGGGAGGCTTTTATGGTTACATTCCCGTTTACAGTGCGCTGGAAGCAGAACTTCAAGGAATCATCAATGGAATGCAAATGATTAAGAATATGGGGCTGACAAACGTTACAGTGGAAACAGATTCCCAAGCCGCCAAAGACTTAATTATGGGAAACAACAATCGATTCCATCCGCTGAGTAATCTGATTAAGGATTGTAATTATCTTATTATAGCTACTAAGTCTAGTTTAGTACATGTTCTTAGAGAAAGCAACAAATGTGCAAACAAACTGGCCAATGTTGGCATGCAACAAAGGGATTATTTTGTGTATCTCATGCAATCACCACAAGTGGTTATCCCGTTGCTAGTAGATGATGTAACAGGTGTTACCCAACTTAGGTTGTAAACCGTTTTATGTTTAATTTAATTTTGTTGCACCCCCCAAAAAAAAAAATGGAGTTCGCTGATCTCAGAGCACCAAGTCAGACTATTGACCACTTACTAGTTAAGTGATTGGCATGATTAGTTGCATATTCTTAGAGGTTCAGCCAATTCAATTTTAGTTTGTTAAATCTTACTTCTTATTACCCCATCTAGAGATGTCAAAAGGGCCGGGCCGCCTGCGGCCCGGCCCAGCCCGGCCCTAAATAAGCCAGGGCTGGCCCGGCCCTAAGCATGAATAGTGCTGGCCCTAACCTGTAGGGCCTTGGGCCTGAGCTAGGGCCAGGCCTAATATTTTCCAAAAATGGCCCGGCCCGGCCCTTGGCCCGTTTCTGGCCCTCTTTTCGGCCCTCTTTAGGCCCTATTTTGGCCCAGCCCTTTGGCCCTAAATTTGGCCTTAAACCATTTTGAGTCATTTTTTTTTTCCTTTCCCCCTTCTTTCTCACACATCATTCTCTCTACTCCTCATATTTTACTTTTTTATTTTAACTTTTTGGACATGCACATTTCTTTATATTTACTCATGTAAAAAGATTGTCTTTTTGCGAACAAAATTACTCTTTGTTGCTAATCAATATTCTCAAATAGAGTAAACGTAAAGCTCTAAGGCACTTCATTAGTCACAAGAATGATATTGAATGGTTTAGGGCTTTATCAATTGTATTTATTTTGTGAATGAGTATTTTTTCAACACAAAAAAAGGGGCCTGGGCCGGCCCTAGGCCCGGCCCTAAAGTTAGGGCCTAGGGCTTGGGCCTGGATAGGGCCTCCATTTCCAAGATTTGGGCCCAGCCCTGGCCCAGCCCGGTTTACAAGGCCCGAAGCCCAAAATGGCCTGACCCTTTTTCTGGCCCGCTGGGCCCGGGCTGGGCCGGCCCAAGCCCGGTCCTTTGACACCTCTACCCCATCCTAGCACTCACTGGTAGGATGATTGAAGCTTTATGTTGGATTACAAAAATTAATCCCATAAAATAGGATGCACAATCTGTCTTCTAATCTGATTAGTTGATCATTTTCGGGTAGCTAAGATTTTTCGGCGGCAAAATCGGAAACATTATTATAGAATTAGTACTTCACACCCATTAACAATTTCACGTGGTATCCATAATTGACACCCACGTGAACACAGAAGATGTTACTAGTTTTCAAGCTTGAAGCCCATGCATCATACATGGAGGACAACAAAATCAGCATTTCTTGCGAGATTGAGACTCTGGATGCAATCATTGAAGTCTATAGGCAATGGGTAAACCCAAACCGGTAAGGCAACGTTACCCAAAAGAAAGAGCCGCAGATCGACAATGCTTCTTTTCTCTTGAGCGGTGCTGCTAAAACCGAGAGAAATATTACGGTATTTGTTTTGCACAACATTCTGGTTTACGGCTTACTATAAAAGATTGCTATTAGAAATATTATGTCATTGTTGTTAAAAGTTTACACGGAATGAACTTTTGTTGCTAAAGTGTATTAGTGAGTGAAATTCTTTTTACTGAATCATGGTCCTATTTTTGTTTTTTTATTTGTTATTGCGAGTGTAACGAATGAGCAACTAAGCATAACGCGAGTAGTGGTTCACATAAATATTCTGTGTCCAAATTTGTTTAATTTTCTTTTAAAAAAATTATATTACTCGAAGAGTAAATGGATCAAGTTTTGAATTGCTACAAAGGGCAAGCATTAAGCAGTTCAAAATATAAAACATAGAGCACCGTCAACATTAGAAAGTTTTACTTCATAGTAGTATATTCTCTAAAACGTCTAAGGTGTGAGTCAAAGAATGACAAACTATAACGAAGTAAGTTCGTACAAAAAAAAAGTTAAAATTTTACACTAAGGCCCCGTTTGACAAAATTTTTTTCCCTCTTTTTTTTTCAGTTTTAAAAACTGGAAAAAAAAGAGCGTTTGGTAACCATTTTTTTTTCAATTTAAAAAACCAGTTTTTAAACTGCAGAGTAAAAAAAAAAACTCCAAAAACTGGTTTTTTTTTTTCACTTTTGTTTTTTTTTTTCGACCACCACCACCACCCTCCCACCGCCGGCAGCCACCTCAGGCGACCACCGCCGGAGACTGTCGGCCGCCGGCGACCACCGCCGGAGACTGCCGACAACCACCTCCGGCCGCCGGCGACCACCGGCAGCCACCTCCGGCCGCCGGCAACCACCGCCGGAGACTGTCGGCAGCCATCTCCGGCCGCCGGCGACCACCGCCGGAGACTGCCGGCAGCCACCTCCGGCCGCCGGCGACCACCGCCGGAGACGGCCGGCAGCTACCTCCGGCTGCCGGCGACCACCGCCGGTGACTGCCGGCAGCCACCTCCGGCCGCCGGCGACCACCGCCGGAGACTGCCGGCAGCTACCTCCGGCCGCTGGCCACCACCGCCGGTGACTGCCGGCAGCCACCTCCGGCCGTCGGCCACCACCACCACCACCGTCGACCACCGCTACGCCCCACCACCGCCACCGCAAACCACCAAAAAAAAAAGTCAAAATAAAAAGGGTTACCAAACACCAAAAAAAAAAGGGGTTATCAAACACCCACTTGTTTTTATAAAAAAAAAAATTAAGCTGCTCTTTAAAAAACTGCTCTTTAAAAACTGAAAACCAAAAAAAAAAATTTGTCAAACGAAGCCTAAGTAATGATCACCACTGCCTTATATTCATTAATATCTAATATATATATATATATATATATATATATATATATATATATATATATATATATTCTCAACGAGCCAGAAAAATTCTCTTTTGCAACAAATGAGAAGAAATATCACATGAATTTGACAGCACCCAAAATGTATATACACCTAGAAATCACAAAGGGCGCAAAGCTAAAAGCATGGGAGCAAGCACAAGAACAGTTTTCTTTTGTCCAGTATCTGTAAACCTCCTCTCATCTGACTGTCAAGTTGATACAAAATCAATGAGATAGATATGGTTCCAAGTTGTAACTTGCATGACAGGCACAGAATCAGGTGGTGAAAGCATACGTGATAAGGGGATTCTGGGTGTGAAATATCTTGGCTGGTAAGAGCCTAACACATCCAAACATTACTTTTGCAAGTTGCCAACTTTATTTCTCATCTTCCCCAGAAAACTGCATATAATAAATTCCTAGTTTCATATCAAAAACTGCTCGTACACTCTACCACATTATCAGAACCCTTCAATGATCTCAGAAAAAAAAAAAAAACTAACTAAATCCTTTGTATGTACCCTTCTTCCTACCTATTCAATTTACAACTGAATGTAACACTATCAGCATCACTCATAACAACTAAATCTAACAAAAAAAAAAATCTTGAAAAAAATCATGGGAATATGTCTCTTTCTCAATCACCTGACTGTGGTCCAATTGTCCGAAACAGACCAATCAGGTGATCCACCACTCACCAGCTGCCGTAGCCTGGTCGCCGGTGAAATGGACGATGATGATGATGATGACCAACAGAATTCATCTTGTATTTGAAACCATGCATCATATTCCGGTAAACATTCCGCCGAGGGCAAGGAATTAGTTGAACATGTGACAGAGGATTTTGCGGAAACGCCATCAGGGAAATCAAAAGGGCCTCTGGGAGAGTTTGATGAAACATTATCGTGATCTTGAGCGATGAATGGATGGTTAAGAAGCATCTCAGCCGTCCATCTTTCTCTCGGGTCCTTCAGAAAACACTTTCCAAGAAAATCTTTGCCTTCATCTGATAATTTTCCGGGAATCTCCGGCACCTCCTCACCTACCCCAATCTTCATGAACAGACCGCCAATGTCGGACTCCCTCCACGCCGGAGCTCCGGTCAACATCTCCGCCACCGCACACCCGAGGGCCCATATGTCCGCCGGAGACTCCTGCTCGCCGCCGGCCACCATCTCCGGCGACATGTACAAAGGCGTTCCTCTCAATTCACACCCAAAACCTCTCTTCTTCCCACCTTTCTTTGCCAACCCAAAATCGGCTATCTTAACGCCGTCGTCTTGGTTAAATAAAAGAATATTTTGAAGCTTGATATCACAGTGGACGTACCCGCTTTGGTGAATAGACAGAAGCCCTTTCAAGATTGACTTGGTGTACCACCGGACGTCAGATTCAAGAAACCGGCGATCGCAGGAACTTTTCAGCTTATCAGCCAAAGCACCTCCGGAGGCAAACTCCAACAAAATATTATAAAGTTTCTCGCCGTTCTCCAAGCTAAAATCGTCGCCAAAACACTGAATAATTTCCGGGCTGCAACTTCTCAGCTCATCCAGGATCAATTTCTCGTTCATGAGCGAAGCAGAGTGCGAAACAGAGCAGGACTTTACCGCCATCAATGGAGGAAATTCAGGATTCTGGCTTCTGGGTACTGCCAAATTGACAGTACCAAAGCTTCCATGACCGACTCTGTCACCCCGAACCCACTCCATGGGCGTGAATTCAGGTTCGATTTCAGGGTTCCGATGGGGTTGAGGAGGTGGGTTTTTTTCTGGTAGGAAGAGAGGAGAGAAAATTGAAGTCACAAGTTAAAACTAACACTTAACACTTACATTGTGGGGGTGGGCTTCTATATATATATAGGAAACCTAAGTTTAGTTTAATGTTTGGTGGGAAAAGGGGGAGGGAGGTGGCGATATATAATAGTTATAATAGCTATTGTATTGTAATTAAGAAAAGAGCACGTGATAGTTGAGGATATTTCTAGGCAAGGCCTTGGCTGAAATAGCGTACACCAATTTTGAAACGTGGTTGATACATGTTGGAATGGGAATTCAGATCTCCCCCCGTCTCCCTCTCTCTTTCTTCTTTTGCAGAGGCCCTCCCCACCAGAATTTGGCAGTGGCAGTTGAGGGTGTGAGCTTAAAGGACTAACCTGCCACGACTAAGTAGTTTATCTTCATTTATAGTTCTAGATAGAGTGTCACGCTAGCCGGTGCAAGGGACTTAATGTGATCTTTAATAAGTGGTGATTGCTCTCAAGTGTTTAGTGACAATTGCACTCTTGATTGGTGGAGATTTTGGGGTCATCACTTGTGGTAATAGCTCAGATCTCGAACTCGCTCGAAGGTGGCTCGAAGGTGTTTACTGATACCAAAATCTTGCACTAATTGAGCTGTGGTGGAGAACATGGGGTCATAACTTCTTGCATATATTCGAACGCGACACTACAGTGACGGATTACAAGGCAGGGAAAAAAAAAAGAAAAAGAAAGAGGTGTGGTGAAAGAATTAAATTACTCTTTTAAGGATAAAAACTGGTGAAATGTAGTGAAGTTTTAAACGCTGTCACATCATTAGAAATCTATACAACGTACTTGTACTGTCAGTCTTTGATGCATGATTCTACATTGCATCCTATTTGAGATTTGACTTAAGCAATTGATTGAAGATTAGGAGCACGTTTAAATAAGAGGAAAAAAGCGGTCAATTACATCTGATGTACGTAAAAATAAGAAAAAAGTGCAAAAACAAACTTTATGATATGCTTTGGTTGCAAATATATTTATTGTATATAAGCTATGTGGTACCCATCGTGGCTGCAGATGTCGCGCGCGCGAGCACACGAAAAGGAAAAAAGCAATACTCAATTGCACGTGACTGTGACGTACAAAATGAAAGTGTAATGATAGCAAATTCATGCAAATAAAAAGCTCAAAAGACCTTTAGGCTAAATAGCAACAGGGTCGAGACTTCTGTAAGGTGAGTGTGTGTTGTCATTTTGCTGAGATTCCATGCTTTCTAAGCAACTATGATTCACTTCATTTTCTTATGTACGCGACAATTCATACTTGCTCTACAATGGAATGACCCAATCGATCCCCTATGATTGCTCAAGCACCACAAGTGGAAATTAGCCGCAAATTCACTAATTTAATTGTTCGTAAAGGAACCATACTCGTTATGAGATTGAAGGAAAAGGATGATATCAGTTCGTACATTATTCATTGTGTTCCTTTTCCAGTAATTCTATTTTAGTGAATTCAACCCCAAGTATTTCGTTGCCATTGTTTTTAGTATCTTAATTAAATTAGACAGATGCCCTTAGGCTTCAGCACCTTATTGTAAGTAATTTGTAGGGTGAGTGTGTCATTTCGTGACGGGATCATGTGTTAACAAAATTTGTAATGAATTAAAAGGTCTGATGTTTGGGGGATCGGAGTGTACCTCTCTTACTTATTCTTAAAACAACATATGAGGGCTTGAAAATATCCTCACAATTCTTTTGACTTGATGTTTTAAAACTTTTTTGATTCTATTTAACTTACCGCTACTCCTGCATAATTTACTCTTAGTCTTGATATACCAAGTATATCAGTAGACTAAATAAAGGTTACCTTCATCATGTCTGTAATGATCAATTGTTATAAGCGGAATAACACTTTAAGAGCACAGAAACTTTAATTTAAATATTGAATACACTTTGATGACTGTTTAGCTAGGTTAAACACTGGTTTGATATATTTAAGAAAAATGTATTTATTTATGGTAAATATAGGTGTGCAAACATAAATTGAGAGCTAGTTTATGTTGGTGCCGAAGAGCATTGATGGATACAACATTTTTGCTTGTGTACTTGGGCATTCAATCATTAGCCTCAGGTTAATCCAATTTGAAACTATCGTATGTTTGAGAGTACTTGTTTTGCTTTCTACTCATATTAAGTTTCTTACTCTGATCTGACCATGTCATGCATTGAGACAGGATAAGGTCTCATTTTACCTTTTTGCTTAAGTTTCATCCGGCCATTACCACATTTTTTACACTTCTTCCCACAATGACATGTTGCACCGTTATAACTTCTTACTTGTGTGAGGTAGCCATGTGTCATTCTTTAGCCGAGAAAGGGACACGAGCCAACTAGCCATTGTTACCTTTGATTTAACATGTTGTCAATAATTACCAAAGGGCGAATCAGCCTTAAATGGAGACTTCTCTTTAAACCGATCCTTAACTCTTTAATGACGTGGTATGTTGATGCCTTAGGACGAATCAGCTTGATAGCCCGAAACGATGCATTTTACCTGGCACAAGGAGCTCCACACACGAGCTCAATTTTAATAGAAATAGAAATAGAAATAGAAATAGCTCTCAATCTCAAAGCATATACGCCAGAGGGGTAGCGTCGTGCGGCAACCAGCATCAGTTTTCCTTACTGTCTCTGGTAATCTGAATTGAAAAGCACCAAATCTGGGAAAGTAGAGTGATAAAAGGTTTCTGAGCCAAACACCAGATCTATGGAAGCAAAGCACAAAAAACAAAGCAAGAACACGCAATTGTGTGAGATTAAAGAAATCTGAGTTTGTTTCTTCAAAGGAAAGTAAAGAAATGAACCACCCATTGCTTGGCCAAACTGTACAAGGGACAGAATCATATGCAAATTGTCCAACATATACAAGGTAATTGATTGTTATGCATTCTTTACATGTAATATATCCAACTTTATAAAATAGGGCTATGGCAGCTTGAGTCAGACAAGTGACAACTAAATCCCTCAAGAAGGCACGTAGATGTGCAATGGGCACCTAGGAAAGGTCCCACCAACTTGGAACCTCCAGTCACGGAAGCTTGTTGCTTGAACAATGAGCATGAAGGAGTTACTTTATTTTATTTACCATGATGTTTGATCACTCCAGTAGTACCGGATAAGAAAAAATAATCACCATTGCTTCTTCAGGACACCACAATTCCCCAGGGTTGAGTATTCAACACGAAATTGCCTGATGCGATTGGCCAGCCCCATTTTGTATGGATACACAAACATGTTTTGATCATTCATGCTACTTGACTTGATGGGTAGAAAAGGTTTTAATCATTTTTCTTGTGCCAAAGCTTTGCATGTCTTCTTCACGTTATGGATGTTTCAGATGCATAGATCATTTGAAGCGCGGTACACACTAAATGAAAGGCAACAACTAGCGATCCACGTGAAGACGTTGTATTGGACTGCTTAAGTTTGATTATGACAGACTTAAAATCTCTTTGAATATCTCGTCACAGTATAGTCAATTAGTAGTTGATACTATTATCTATCTAGTAAGTTCAAGCAACGCCCAATAATTTGACGAGATTGTCTTATCCGGTGCCTAAACTCGTCAAATTTTAAAGTTGAAGTTTCTTTCTTGTGTTGTCAAAACTTCTTCTTATCCCCCGTTATTAGCTTAAGAAATTATATGTCATAAGTTTCTAAGCGACAACCAATTACGAGTTTTGTAACAAACTAGCAAATGTATAGTCTCACGCGGCGCACGTGAGCCACGTCTTGACCCAAGACATTTTAAGGCCGAATTAGAAGACCGTCCAAAACCCAATTAGCGGTTGATGCCCATTTTTGCATTAATCATGTGTCCCTTCCACAATATTTCACTAAAATAACCGCCGTTGAACTTGAGCGAAAGAAAGACGTCAACTCTTTTCACAAGAAATTACACCTCTATTGGCTTTTTATGTTCAGATCTTTCATGTAACAGCTGTATGCTAGCAGGCGTAACTTAATAAACCCACCTTTAAAGAAGAACCATCCAAGCCGGGAAGCGTGAAAGAAACCCAAAAAATCAGTAAGAGTGTCGCCTCGCATTAGGAGGGGGATTGGGAGGGATAGGGAGATCACGTTTTGTGGTCTGTGAGCCACAGGAATCACATGTTGGCACGTTATGGCTATACATTTGAATAAACCCAGTTATAGACCTTTGCTAGCCACAGCGTAGCCGAGTATTTTAAGAGCGCGTGAACCGCGTTTTGCAGGATCTTGGTGGGGTAGCGGATTGGGGGCCAAAACTTTGCTTGTGTGTTGGTTGTGTTTAATTTGACGCTTTTTTGGGTAGTTACAGCTTCTTCAGGCAACGGAGCTTTGCTTGCTCTCTCACGTGCTCCTACCACCCATTTCTGCCTCACCAAACGGTTCCCACAACAGTTGGTACCCACACCATCGCCGTCACCGGCTGCTTTGCTTTCTTTTATACCAGAAGGTCATCCACCTCGTGTCTGGGAAAGCAAGTGGAAGTAAGGACTTCATAGTGGAGCCCTCCTCCATTGCTTATCCTCTCCAACTCAGACTCATTTCCAATCAGTTATCCGAGCCCTCCTCCGTTTTGCTTATCCTTGAACGTGTTAATGTGTGCAGAGGAAAAAATCTCCGATAGTTTTTAAGAATACTGGTCTAAACAAATTAGGACCATTTGCCGTGACATATATTCCGACCCAGAGTAATACCCATTTGCTCTCTTTTGTCCCGAGCCATGCCCCATCGGCTACTTCTTCTGTGGGTGAATCAACGTTCTACGAAGAGTCATAAGAAATTCTCTAACGGTAAGAGTTTCTTAAGAGATAATGTCGCTTTGGGAAAGTTCATGCAGGAAACTTGGTCATTATGAAGTTTCAATGTTACCTTCTTACAAGTTATGATGGTGATCACCATCGTCAGCCCACCAAAAGTCAATCAATATAACTACTAATTTCGATACCAATTAACGTGATCAATCAAGTACCGTAAAATGATCCTGCTAGTTCAATACATATTACAGTGATTAATTGAGCACCAAAGAGTGAAACCACTAGTCTAGATTTTTCCTTTTTGGAATTGCGGACATGATATTTAGTGGTGCATAATGCTGAGGAAAAGAATTAGTGATGCATGCTCTATTGGATTTTCTTCATTGACACTTTATGAATTACTGAGATAAGTTTAATACATCTAATAATGTTGAATTCACTTTATATTTTGAGCCTAACTTGACTTGCTAAACGATACATATTTAATTTATAATTGCTATTTTAGTTTAACTTGATGTTTACATAGTACTAAATTTACTTTCGAAGTTCACAAAATTCAAAGAAAAAAAACCATTAGAAAGACCCCTCATCCTAGTTCCATGACAGTATTGGCCACATGCCCACATGCTGAAGTATCATGACGAAGAACTTGGTTGATGGCATAATGAACCTGTACTACAAAGGTTGTAGTACAAACTGTGCATCACAATTGGGAGGCTGCTGTCGAAAAAAACTATGAATTGAGACGGCTATCGCCCTCTTTGAAAAGCAAGCTTGTAATATGTCCATTTCCAGTAGGCCAGCCTCTCTCACTTGAAGTAGCTCATGTCTCACGTGCAAGCTTAAAAGGAGAAGATCATGCCAACTTCAACTATATTGATTTTCACTTTCACCTTTCAAAGATGTTGGTAGAAAGTAAGCCGGGCTAGTGATGGTATCGAAAATTCAAGTAACTGAAGCTGAAGCAATTATTTTTGAAATAATACAAAGAAAAACAATGACGGGAGGTGGAGAGTTAGAGTCGAAATTAAAGAGTATCATCACTTGTATCATCTTTCACATGTAAATCGAAAATATTGAACAAAAATAAATGGAGCGAACTAATACCCAAAAAAAAACTCTAATTGATTTTGTAGATCATATGAAAAATGTAACTGAATATTTCGTTTATTTGGGCCACTAGCCATCCATCAGGAGCCTAATTTGGAACAGATATGGAATTGATTCAATGCATAGACATGGTAGTCAATATTTTTTCTTCTAGCAATAGACGGCAGAGACCGTAGTAATCAACGTCAGCGTGTTAGACTAAGGGTTGGTTTGACAAAAAAAATTTTGATTTTCAGTTTTTAAAGAGCAGTTTTTAAAAAGCAGCTTATTATTATTATTTTTTACAAAAATAAGTGGGTGTTTGATAACCTTTTTTTTTAGTTTTTTTTTTTTGTGTTTGGTAACCCTTTTTATTTTGATTTTTTTTTGGGTGGTTTGCGGTGGCGGTGGTCGACGGTGGTGGTGGCTGGTGGCTGTCGGCGGCCGGCGGTGGTCGCCGGCGGCCGGAGGTGGCTGCCGACGGCCAGAGGTGGCTGCCGATGGCCGGCGGTGGTCGCTGACCGCCGGAGGTGGCTACCGGCGGCCAGCAGTGGCTGTCGGCAGTCGCCGGCGGTCGAAGGTGGCTGCCGGCGGTGGTTGCCACGGTGGGAGGGTGGTGGTGGTGGTCTAAAAAAAAAATCAGTTTCTGGAATTTTTTTTTTACTCTTCATTTTAAAAACTGATTTTTTAAATTGGAGAAGGAAAAAAAATGATTACCAAACGCACTTTTTTTTTTCCAATTTTCAAAACTGAAAAAAAAAAAAAAAAAGAGTGTCAAACCTACCCTAAGTACCCACAGCGCCCTAAAGGGTCAAGTATTCATTGTCTTTCTAAGGATTCAAGAAGAGTCCAGTTATCAAATAGTCCTTTTCTCGTTCCTCACAACCCTTTGGTGAGCAGTTCTTATAAGCAAGCCAAGGTAATTAGCAAATTGGTCTATTATTAAAGTCAAGGTCTTTTTACTCCACCAAGGGTCACTTAGCAGGTAGGGATTAACATGTAATTCCAATCGAGTCATCTATAGCTAATTTTGAACCGGAAGAAATTACTATCACATCATAACTCATCCATTTTCATACAACATCGCTGTCGATAAACAATGTTATGACCATAATATATATCAGAAAAAAGGTATTGTCAATTTCTTATATATTTCTCTCACTCTCTTTTCATCGCTGATAATATATTTTAGTAACAATTATTAATTTTTTAACAATAAACAATAAGCTGAATTCGCGTAGCAAGGAGTTGAAACAATTGTTGATAGGCTTTTTTACACTCAGCACTCACAAAAACAAAACCAATATAAAAAAAAAGGAAAAAAGAAAACAAGGGAGAACATGTTGTAGGCAGCTCACATGTTGCACAAAGATCTTCCGGGTGACAAGAAGTTTGACATCACATATTCAGCGCCTAGGAAATACGCAAAACAGGGATCCTGTCAACATTCATGAATCATGAAGAAAAGTCCAAAACCCAAGAGGCTATGAGGGCTGATAGATGCTGAGAACCACAAGAGAGCAGGCCGACGGTGCCACTGCTCTGCTCCTCCCCCCAGATACGGTCAAAAACTAACAGCACATATGAAAGAACATGTGAAAATCAACACCGGTCCAACTTGGGAGAACATAAGAATTGAGCCGTCGCTCCTGTCTACTGTCTCAAGGGTCAAATCAGGCAGAATGTAATGATAGCGGTTGGTAGGTCCCGACCGCCAACTTGACCTCACATGCGCATTCGAAGGGCCAAACCGAACCCCCGGCTATTGTGACGGCCAGCCATGTCTGATTGGGCCGTGAAGGGAGGCCTCCACCGTTGTTTTTTAAAGAGAAATTTTATGGTAAATTCTAAGGTTTTTTTTGAATTTTTGCACATTATCGGGAGGGGAGAGAAAGACCAAACATGTATCTTTTACGGTTTTTATAAAATTCGAACCATATAATACAATACATTAGTACATCAGTAAAGTGCCCCTCTAATCACTAGAACTAACTTCAATGCTCATTTAATGTGCCTAGTTTGATCACATACTCGACAGGCTTATGGCCTAATTACAAAATTGAAGGAATCATATTCTAAGATTGTTGGAAAGAAGGTTGACAACAATGAACATAAATTCTTTTTAGTATTTACATTTAGTTAGAAAAAAATTCACTTTTTTATGGCTAAAAATATATATTGGGAAAATATAAAATTTTTTGCGGAAACAACACTCGACTCTTCCTCCAGTTGCCAGAAAGGCCTACAAGAGAAGGGAGAAAAAAAAAAACTTCACAAGAGAATTACAAAGAACTTAACAGAAGGAAAATAACCTTGGCAAAACATTAAAAAGATCATCTGCAGAGGAAATAGATTCTTCCACCCTAAAATGAATGAAAAAGAGAACATGATATCATGTGAATTAAGAAATTGGCCCGGGTGATGAGGTTCGTCTATTTTGGATTTTCAACCTGAGGGCTATGTTACAGTGGGACTTCATTTCATTGTGCTAAAAATCTATGTTCCTTTCCTAGGAGGAAAACCGTGCGTGGCAAATGAAATGGATGCTTACATGCTCCAATTAAAGCCCCATATATTTTTTCCCTCGACCCCACGAGGGTTATTCGCTTATATTTTTCCTTTCTTTCCTAATAAGTATTGGGAAAATATTATTTTTACTTCATTTCTTTTGTCGTTAAAATACACGTTTTAGTGACAATTGTTAGAAATTTTAGTGGCGCATGGGTAGGTATAATTGCATATGAAAAGGTCAAAGTAACACCTCCATAATATTGTTATGTATTTTACATGTACCAAAAGTAAAACACTTTCAATTCTTTCCCTCACTTAAATGCGTATGAGATATTGGATGACTTTATAAGAAGATAAGAACAACCTTGTATATTAAAAATTAATGATCTAATAATCATTAATTGTTACTATATAAAAAGTTGTATTTATCTCCCCCCCCCCCCCCCCCCCGCTGCGAAAGAGGCATGCAAGGAAGTAAAGCAATAAACATCATGCTTCAAAGGAATAACGATTGCAGCCTCTGGGTTTCGCAATAACATCCCTTTACAAAAAGTTGTGCTTTCGACTGTCTTTCAAGAACATCTTGAGAGAAGCACACTGACCACCGCTGCGCACGAAGAAAATGATGTTCATTCCCACTTCAAGAATGAAGTCCAGCCCAATATCAATTTCCTTCAAAAATTTGCGCAAAAAGTGTAGCTGTCAAGTTGAACATACTAGTTAAAGAATGCGAATGTAAATTCAAGGCAGATGCTGGGTACCACAAACTAAGTCCATGATCACAACCCATCTCGCCAGATCGCTTGGATCTTGCGCTATTTGCACATCCATCGCGTTGGCTAGCTCAACAGCAGACCAAAAACAAAATCCAAATGGAATTCATAACCAAACGTACTTGCAAGAGGAAGGTACCACACAGATCACCCACTGCGCCATTCAACCCCAAAAGTCTTTTGATTATTTCTTGGTGGCCCTATCATTTACTTTCGAGATTTGAGTATTAAGATACAGTGTACATACAAATTTCGCGTGTAAACTGTAATTACACATTTACAAATAAATTATAGTTACAAGATTTTACATGCGAATGTAAAATCCTCAATTCGATCTTCGGGTACCAATGGCAAACTAAGTGCATTTTGACTCTTCAACCACAAAGATCTCGCCAAAGATCGCAAGTATGGATCCTTGATTTGCTATGTTGAACAATTCCATCGGGGCAATCTGGCTAAGCTCGACAAGCTCCAGTTAGTACGTATTGTTCTTCAAATGAAGCACAACCTGAGAAACGTCAGCAAAGAGCTTAAGCTTTGACAGTCCCTGTGACCTCAAGCCCTTTATTTATAGACAGGATGGTAGGCTCATTTTTGGAAAACCCATGATTTACGCTTTGACTTTGTAATTAAAGAGATTTTGTCCCCCTTTAATTCAATCAGAATTCCTTGATTAAATGGATCCTTATTTCCATTTAATTTAGTAATTCTATCCTTAAGTCAAAGTTGACTCGTTTGAGTTTAATGGTAGCAATACCACCCTTGGGCTATACCAAATAATTTTATTTGGACTAGTTATTCTAATCAACTTTGGTTTGAGCCAATTATTTTATCTGATTCCAAGTCAACACTTTGACCTGCCTTCTGCAACGTTGAATATTGAGTCAATAAATTTTTAAATTATTGACTGAGCACAAATTTTCTTTGTCTACACAATGTTCAAAGTTACCAACTAGAGATTTGCCTTACAATGTTCAGTTTCTACGTTTCAATACTTTCACAAACCAACTAGAGATTTAGGAGTATCATAACACATCCCAATACGTAGTGGTGCGAATGCCTTGGGCTATCACACTTCTAACATATTCTTGTTTTTTGTTATCTCATATGGCCGAGACTACTGTGTTCTTATGATGCCAGACTTTCACTTATTTTGTGTAGATAGAGGAACACCTGAACAACCGAAAGAAACTCACTCACTAATTACTTTTGCTTATCACAGCCGTAGCAAGGTTGATCAAGACCGAGCAATACCCTTTGTATCACTTTAAAAGCCTGTTTTGTTTATTTTAGCAATCGTAACCTTTCATCTATGTTTGACTATGATGCGACCCCAAACACAAAAACACATCCCAATCTGAATGTTATCCGCCCAACAAGAAACCCAGAAAAAGTAAGAGATCAAGTCTATAAGAAAGATGTAAACAGGAAATGATACGTACGTACGCTAATTAGATGCCTGTTGGAAACAAGTTGATAGCAAGAGGTGGAAAAAGTTGCAGGAAAGCATTATCAACCATGCAAAAACATCGATCCAAAAAATTTATGAAACAACAACAGTTTTACTTTCTTTTCCCAAGATACGTACGCAAAGGCGTAAACAGTAGGTAGAGCCAGAAATATATAGCTGATACAACGTAAATGTGTAGCACAAATGCACAATCCCTTAACATCCACAGTCTTTCTTCCATCGAATAGTCTGCCTGATAAGAGTTTAACGCAAAACAACCAATTCATACTGCATTAACATCGGGATAGTCGTATCGTATTAAGTTGTTGAATGATGATTGGCATAGTTAAAAGGCCAAGCTGCACTCAACAACCCTATGGTTTAAAGAGGTTGCAGTTTACCACCAAGAGAATAATAGGCACTAAAATCTCCTTCTTGTCTGAGCAGTTTGCAACCAAGAAAATCTTAGTGAACAATCCCCTTGGTGTTCGAGTATTTTGCAACCAAGAAAATTTAAATGAATTAAATCTCCTTGTGTCTGAGCTAAAATGAACCTAAATTTCATCAAACAGTAAGCATAAACACTCTCCCTCTCCTTCTCTGTATGCCCCAGCCACCCAGTCAATATTAGAAAACATAGATAGTGCTATATATCTTACAAAAATAAACCTTACCAGAAAAAGCAAAAACCCTATAAACCACAATAAGCAACACACAGAAAACTTGATCATCCCTATTAGACCACCAACAACTCTTTCTCCTCCAAATATCAAAAGATAATTGATTTGTTGTATCTCCCTCTCAAGTCAAGCGCCTTCATCACTCCTACACCACTAACTCAATACTGTAACTACATAATTATAGGTATATCACCATTAACAACGGCTGGGCTAGAGATCCTCGTATATATATACCTCCTGATATCTGTATATACTGATATGATGCGTGAAAACCTATTTTGAGAGAGAGAGAGAGAGAGGGAGGGAGGAAATTGAGACTTCTTCATCCAAGTTCAACCGATATCTCTTGCTTTGCCTATGTTATAAAGCGAGAGATCCTCACATATTAAATTTATTATTTATGTGACCCAATGAATGAGACTCCCTCATGTATGCACGTAGTCTTACAAAGAATAATTACAAGAGTAGTTCTTTTTTACTCTTCAGAAAAAGAAAGGAAGAAAAGATTACAGGAGCTCAGGTAAGATTAAGTAGAAAATTGTAACTTCTATAACGAATATGATTGGTGTTGGGTGCTTTGTATGCATGCTCACTATCTGAATCAGGTGGAGCAAAGTACTCATGGTGGATGGGCAGATGGTAGTCTTGTAGAAGTGGCTGGTTCTTGAGGTTGATATCTGTGACATAATTGGTGCCAGTGATGATAGTGCAGATTGTGGCGTACCGTGAGGAGGTTAATGGTGGCTGATAGCAGTGGAAGGTCTAGCCGGTGAGCCAAGAACAGGCGAATTTCGTATATCCTTATCAACTGGCAGTAGGTGTTGACATTGCAGTGGTGTTGAAGGAAGTTGCAGACTGGTGAGTTGGAAACAATGACCGGGACAGAAGGGACTTAACTGATCTTGGTCCCAGAGAAGGAGAGAAAGAGGAAGAATGAGTAGAAGTGTCATGCAGACATAGCAAATAACAAAATTTGGCTACTATTTGACAGCCGACTTTAGGAAATTACTCTCAGAAACATAAATCTCTCGTATTTCACATCTACACATCACCAATGCAACAGAATTGCAACACAGCTTACAACTGAACGTCTGAAATAACAATTAGCGACTATTAGATGATACACTTACCCTGCCCCTTTTCCCCTCTTAGTCTACTATTTATTACCTATAACATTACATAGATGTGGCAAACTGGGTGGGTGGGTGGGTGGGTGGGTGGGTTGGGTATAAATGGATGACTTACCCATTTAATTGTGGGTTAAGTGGTTTCACCCATCAAGCAAAAATGACCCATATATATTGATGAAAAATTTTATTTGAAGCTGCAGAAATGGGTCGTCTTAATGCTCCACTCTCTCTCCTCATCTTCATCATCACCGCAGACCAGCAACCGTGGCCTCATCGGCGACCGCAGCCGCTGTCACACCAGCGACAACTACATCAGGCAACCTGCTACCACCATTCCATGGTCAACAACCACCGTACCGAACGCGACCACAGCCCCGCCGCTAAACCAAAATATGCACATCCACCAAACAGCCCCGCAACAGATCTGAGCCTCGCTGGGCTGCTACCGCCATTACGTCGACGACCACCACCACCCCTACCTCCATTTGAGCCACCCGTTAGTAGTTTGGAGGCCATCCTTACCTTGAAAACCTAGATCTACAATAGATCTGAGCCTAGATGGCTCTAATTCGAGAATCTCACTCGAGGACTTCGCCGAAATTTTCAAGAGATGACATGTTTGAAGGTTCTGGAGTGAGGATGGTGTTTGGTTGTGGGTGGTGTACTATTTCTTGGGGTGGCGACAGGGTTATGAGGATGGCAGAGAGTTAACAACTCCGGCATCTGATGGCGGCGCTGGCGGGGAACGAGTGGCGACAGCCGATCCGTTGTTGCCTTCATGGGATGGCCGAGACAGGCGAGACTTATTGGTCAACACAATTAATTTAAATGGTTTCATGGGCACTCACTGATAAACCATTTAAACCAGTGGGTTATTGAGTTGAAAAAATAGCTGACCCATTAAGACCCAATTATTAAATGGGTGGATTTGGGTGGCATTTAAATGGGTGGTTCTGGGCGGGTTAATGAGTTTGGGTTGTGATTGACACCCCTAACATTACACAATTTCAACTTCCAACACGCCCGATAACTTTTTGCCATTGTTGGATTCTACTCACGTTTGTAGTTGCTATTGGCATGGACACATTACTACATTTGGGTATGTGTACGAAGTTGTGTGTGCATATCAAGTTGGGACGAGAAGGCAATTCCCTAAAGGACTGCAAGAAGTAATACGTAGAAGTTTTTTCTCCAACTAATTTGACGATCATATATCTGCAGTTCTCAATCTAGAAAAGAAAATTATATCTCAAGTGAACAGAATATAAAATGCGACATAGATCAATGAGTTGAAATACTTGGGCAATGAACAGAATTAATAATCTCCAATTCATGAAGGCTACCTTGCCCCATTTTCATATTTGTGATTTTACATTTCCCTCCAAACTTAGTTAATACATAATTTTCAGAGGTAAACAAGAGAAACTTGCTTCAGCATAATCCCCTCCTTGACCATCGCTAAAGGTTGTAATGGACAATCCAAACAAAGATAAAACTTTAATTCTTCGCCAAATGCAGCGACAACAATTGCTCCATGACAGGGTTATCCACTTACCTTCAATTTACATACTAGTATGGTCAAATCCAGGACACTATAGTTGGAACTGAAATGGGAAGTGCCCTAGAAATAGCACGACGTCAACAATTTTTCAGAGGTGTGCCCCAATTTCGACTAAAGTGCCAGCAAAAATCAGTTTCAAGCCATTTTCATATCCTAAATTAAGTTCAAACCATTCCAACGCCAGATGATGCAACCCTGAGGTGCTGGTGATCTATACATATTAAGATGTAAACGAATTGAAGCAAGTTCCGATCAACTAGGCAAAGCCCATGTGAAGCGCTCCTTGTTTCTCGAACAAAACTTAACGAGAGCAGCAATGTAGCTCACATGTGATACAAATCATACAATTGATGTAAACGCAGTCTTTACATGATACACCAGCATAAAGTAGTCAAGCAACGTCAAGTTGATGATGCCATCAAGGCAACATAGTAATTCAAATCTCACACTACCAGTCCATCCGGACCAACAAATTAAGTAGCACAACATAAGCATAATCCCAAGAAGGCAACAAAAAACTACACAAATAGTTATAGGCATGGACATAGCAAATCCTAACCTAATGAATCACCTCCGGCAGCGCGTGATAAAAGAGCAACCCCTGGTGTACGGATTGGCCGGGCCTCTCGCCCTGAAACAGTTGTGCGTGTAGTACGACCTGCCGGAGCGCGCGGGACATGGGATCCTGTTCGCCGACAGCGCTCCGTACGAAATGTAGTGCCTCACGTAACGCCAGAAGAGCGACCTCCGGCCGTCAGTTCCGTCAGCGTCAAACTCGCCGTCAAAGTCGTCATCGCGGTCGTCGTACAGCGACGACGGCCAATCCAGCGCGTCGGCCATGAGTTCCGTGCCGGCCTCTTCCACCTGGAGCTGAGCACGCGAGACGCACGTGAGGGCGAGGAGGATGGCGAAGCAGAGTTGCATCAAGAGCTTTGCAGAAGCCATGGAAAGAGTGAGAGAGAGTGAAGAGACTGAAGGGCTTTTGCTTTTTTGAGAGAGAGAGAGGAAAGGGGCGTGTCTTTATGTGAGTGAACTACTGTGAGTGATGGTGGAAAAGGGGGGACAGGGAGTCACATGGAGGTGCTGGCCCTGGCCGGGGGCGGTGAGAGTGAGAGTGAGAGTTGGTTGGGAAATAAGTGGTTGTGATTAGGTTACAGCTGGGGCGTCAATCAATGCCGTCGGCATATTATTAGCGCCCCTGTTCACTCGATAAGCGTGTGTACCGCCCAATTCATTTGCATCTGAGCGGGAGGACTCACTCCTAAAACTGTTCAACCTCGGGAGCCCGGAATTTGAGGCATATTCTTAGATATATGCCAAAAGCGCCCGGCTCGGAAATAAGTAATGTAGGAAATTAATTACGAGAATCGGTCGCTGCTAAGCTCCTCTTTTATGCCGATGCGTTTTAACCGTTTATTCGGATACGTTACGGTGTTCTGGGCAATTAAAGTAATACTTTCATCTTATCAAAAAATGTTCTATATGATCTCTATAGCACCCCCCTCACAGCGTACTTAAGTTATGATTAGGATTTGAGATAAAAACTGCTGCAGTTTGGCATGACCTGTTTAGCATGACCATTGCTGCAACCCTAGTGATGCGGGTGGCCTTGACATGACATCCAAGATATAATCCTCTGGTAGGATACTGCTCTATCCTTAAACATGTTTTGGGCTCTGCCTAAGAACAATATTTCCTTGTAGGAATATGATATGCCCAATGAATGCGCTGGGTTTAAGAAAGATTAGGTGCCCACCACATACATAACCTAGGGGACGAAGAGCTGTACAAAATCTATCACAATTGTCAGTGTTATTAGCTCGCATATGTAGGTAGGTCATCCTTGTTGCCACTGGCTACTGGTATTTGAGGGATATAAAAAGGGTAGAGTTTCCCCAAGCACAAAAGGAACTCATACACGTGGTTGGGAATATGGTTCTTGGGAGACCTATGAAATGGGAGTTGTCGCAAAATCATATGATTTGGAAACTTACGCAGCTTACTATCTGCTTGAAGATGGTATGCAGTGATTGGGAGATATCTCTCCCTCAAATGCATTGTTTCTCATCGTTTTTTTTCCTGATGGCATAATTCTAACTATGTATGGGGTATGCCTTAGTGAACTTTATGCATTTAGTTTTGCTCTGAATTGTGGTAAATGATTTACCCTTAAAAAAAGATATACACATCATCGAATCAATTCTTTAGTAGTATTATTGAAAATATGGCACAAACCTTGTCTCCCGAGATTTTGACCCACTTTTTCACTCAAATGTGCTATTAACTATCTCAATTTGGATCGAAAAATCTATCAAAATAGCCAACAAAAGAATGTGGGGTCATGGACCGGATCACCGCAGGGTCAGGATCGTAGCAAATCTTTACCCGCTTAAAACCTTCCCATTCTACCTCGCATTTGCGTTAGCTAAATGATTACCAGAGTGCTCCAAAATGGGATTGTAAATTTGAACTTGCCATCAGGTTTTCCCAAATAAAAGCAAATAAACTCCAATAGATAATAGAATAAGAAATAACATATTAATCATGAATGTTATTCAAAACAATAGTTTCATTGATAATACATCCACGACGAAAAGTCCAAAACCCCGTGTTTCGAGTCTCGGACGATTTTGTCCCGTATTAGGCCAGCATCTTTTCAATCAAATTTTGAGTTCAAAGCGCAACTCTCATATATGATGTCGTAATGTTAACTTGTATCATATACCTTATGAAAATTTTCAAATGAAACCCATATTCTGGGCTTGGATGATTTTGCTCCCAGATCAAGCCAATATTTCTTTTGTTTAAACTTTGGGGCTAAAAATGCATCTTTTGGGCACATGATGCTGTAAGATTACATTGTGTCTGGTCTCCAATAAAAAATGTGTTCCCGAACCCTAGTTTTGGGACTAGAATAAGGCGTATATTTCTATATCATAGTCAAGGCCTACAACGCAGCTCTAGATACCTGATGCTATAAGATTATGTTGTGTGAGGGTCTTGATGAAGAGTGTTGTCCGGAGCCCTTGATTTGGGATTCAAACGTTTTTCTTTCTCCCATATCATTAGGCGAACATTATTTCAGTCAAACTCGAAATACACACCGCCCATTACACTGTGGGAGCTGGCCATGCCCGAAGTCGTTACCTTAACCGCAAGTAAGGGGCCCTTGCCCTTAATTAAAGGAAGAAAAGTCGCTGGCATTCCTCTCTAATATGCAACTGCGGGTCACGATGCATTAAGGTCAGGTTGTGTCATGTCCTTGAAGAGAAAGAATAAAGCTAATTCACATACTTCAGTCACTTAAATAGGAAATGTTGGTACACTTAAACACTTCGGTAATAAATAAATGTGAATTTAGCATTAAAAAAAGTGTAAATTTAGCCTTACGAATATTATTACATCGAAGTGTAAAGGTAGCTTATATTATTAATGATGCAAATGGTTGCTAAAATGAAATAAGCATATTTGAAATTAAGGGGACTGGCCGGGGTGGGTAACAGTAAAAGCACATCCATTATCGAGCGTGCTCTAAATTTTTGTACCAAAATTTCACTTTAAACTTGATCGTACTCAGAATTAGGCTTGCAATTTGGGCTGGTTTTAAATGGGTTTTAACCAACCCAGCTTATATATGGACAATGTTTAACCCACTAAATCCAACCAATTTAAAAATGGGTTGGTCTGAGTTGGGTAAATATTTAAATGACACTAAACTGGGCCAAACCCATTAAACCCAATCTAACCCATCTTAACCCAACAAAAAAAACCAAGAATGAATTCTCTTTCAATCCCTTCTTCCCCAAAAGTCGGCAAAGGCAGTTACCGGTGGCCGCTCCTTCGGCCGCGAGCCCTACACTAACAAGGGCCTCAAGAAGATCCTCCAGTCACTCCCCAAGATCACCTACGACTCATCTGAGAAGTGGAATTCACGGCGAAGTACGTTGGTGGACGAAATCTGCCTCCTACAGTAGGCAATCGTCGACATATGGCTGGGCTCGCAATCGTCGTGCCCATCGTGTAGATGGGTGCTGGTGGTGACGAGGTTCTGGAATGGTGACTAGTTACCGGTGGCAGAGGCGGAAATGAAGGCGAGGCAAGACGGAGCTGCTGGTCGCAGTGGGTGGACTAGATCTGCCTCCTACAGTAGGCATTCGTCGACATATGGCTGGGCTCGCAATCGTCGTGCCCATCGTGTAGATGGGTGCTGGTGCTCGTTCTGGATGAGCTGCTGCCGGTGAGCTGCTGCGTGGATTGAATATGGGATTTTATAAATTTGAGGATCTAATTTGTAATTTATTAGTTATACTGTCAAGGATTTTGTAATTTGAAGAATGAAGATTTGTGAATTTTGTAAATTTGAAGATTAACGATGCGTTTTACGTTTAAGTTTTTATTGGTATTCTATTCTATTAGTTGTATTGTTGTTTTAATTTTTTTAATTTTTGTAATTTTTTATTATAAATATTTTATCTTTTGACAAGATAAATCAAAGAATAATATATTATCTAATAAGTCAAATGCAAGCCACGTCAGTATTTCGATAACAAGACTTATTGAGAAAAATTACTCATTAAAAAATGAAAGACAAAAAATTAAATAGATGTTAGTCGGGTTAGGTTGGGTTAAAACCCAACCTGTACCATTTTTACTTGGGTTGGGTTGGGCTTTTTTTGCAAAAAACCCAAGTTGAGCTGGTTTAAGATGGGCTTTTAAAAAGTTTGGTTTTCTTGGGTTGGGTTGAAACCCAACCCAACCCGTCCAAATTGCACCCCTACTCAGAATATTTCATGTCAAACAGATCAGATGAACTGCTGCCTTGATTAATACGGGTCAACTAGCCTTTTTTAGTATTCTCCTCCAACATTGTTTAATGTCTCGCTTCTTTGAACATTTGCTTCGCCAAAAAAAAATGAAGGAAGAAAGTTTAAGCCACTATAGTTAGCGAGTTTTTTGGGTGAAGATAAGAAAAGTGAAGGGTGCCGATTATTCTTTTTTTTTTTCAAATCTTTATCTTCATAGTCGAGAAAAACTTGTGAGAGAGGAAGATCCAATAGTAGGCGTGCAAAGGGAGAACTTTTTTAAATGGACGTAAACTGATCCAAACTAAACTGTTTAAACCGGCTAAACCGCATCGTCCATACCGATTGTGTTCAGTTCAGTTCGGTTTGAAAATTTTTAAACTGAGGGGTAACGGTTCAGTTCACTGTTTGACTCTCAAATCATGTCGTGCTCACCCTTAGTGAGACATTTGTGTATTAACATTACCCTTTTCATTTAATACAAAAAGTAAGAAACTTTGAAAGAGAGAAGGTCACTATAGTAATAAAAGCTTAATATATAAGTGTGAGATTCGACACTCCACATGGATTAGGGTGGATAGAGATTCCACATCGGCAATGTACTAGGGTAAGTTCTAGAATATGTGAGGTATACGGTTAAGTTAGATCTTGTCCCAAATTAAAAGGGGGAGATAAATAGTTTGGCTACCACCACCACAATTACCACACCCTAGCCACCGCGACACCACCATTACACCACAACACTATCACCATTAGGGGTGAGCATGGTTCGGTTTGGAGGCTGAATACCAAACCAAACCGACCAATCTCGGTTTGAAAAAAAATCGAACCGTGGTTAAACAGTTCGATTTCTGTAGCGTGAACGGATGGGTTTGGATAGTTTAATCGGTTTGGGCCAAACTCAATTTTGGACAAGTTTAGGCCCAAAAATTAATAATTTATACATACTAATAAGCTCAAAAAAACTGAATTTTTTTTATCATAATTAATAACACTTAGTAAGATGTAGGCGGCGAGTGACAAATGTGTGTTACGTCAAAGAATTTAGGGTTTATCTCATTTCTTATGAGTAGTTTAAAATAACTAAGGTTGGTAAAAAATAACTAGAATTAAGTACAAATATAGATATATTATATTATATAAAGTTAGTTCGGTTTCAAAAAAATCTGAACCGAACGTACGGTTTGGGAAAAAAGATCAAACCAATTTATTTTTAGATCGGTTTTGAAATAAACGAATTGATTGGTTCGGTTTTCAAGGTTGGATAGGTTTTAACGGTTTAAATGCTGACCCTTAATCACCATCATGAGGACACCACCACTTCTACCACACGAAAGCTCCCTCCAGTACATCCACGCCCGCCAAAACTATCTCCATATCTACCGCACTGCAATTGCCACCATGACCATCATGTCGTTGCTTGTTGTCATCACCACAATCACCAACATCACATCTTCATGCACCACTGCCATCACCGTGATTAACACATTTTTGCCACTGCCACCCTTATTACCCCACTAGCACATCCAACACGGTGTTTGTAATAGAAAATTTTACAAATATGGTCAAATGAAGAAATATGTAGCACAAAACAATTTTCAAGCAAAAGCTTTGGTTTACCAAACTAGTTAACCTAGTGATAAGATTTTGGCCGCTTTAAGTTTTCATTTTGACAATTTTATTGTTGAAATTTTAATTTTATCTAACAACCCCTGATACTTTCTTTTTCTAACTAGGTCAACGAAAGACTTTTTTTACGGCCTTATTTGTTTCACAATTTATTTTTTTTGTATTTTCAGGTGTTTGACGTGATTATTGAAAAATTTTGCAAAAAATATTTACCATTTATATAAAAAGAAGGCAAATTTATTGGAAAATAATTTACGAAAATAAAAAGGTCAATTCATTTCCAAACATTTAAAACCTGTCACTCTATCTCTTTCTGTAGCCCGTTTTTTCTCTTTTAGTCGCCCACATCAACAGTGATCACCACCAGTGCCACCGCCACTACACCACCACTGTTGCTGCAGCCTTCTGCACCCCGCTATCCATCCGCATTCTCACAAAATGACTTCCGATGAGTGGCAATTGGAAGGTGGTGTGGTGGTTGGCAATAATAACTGGGCACATGGCTAATGACCGGCAACGGCGATATTGGGTCGTGGTTTTAAAGGGGGTAATGCCTCACGGCTTACAATGGTCAAAATTGTGATGGAGTTCTGGAAGTATAATGCTTTCACAAAGTGGTGGTGGTGGTGGTCGTGGAGTTGGTGAATAAGGGCGTCTAGGTGATCGACGATTTTTGTGGGTGGATGGTGACGTTTATCAGCGGAGGCGATGCTATGCAACGACAAGGAGTGATGTGGTGCCGATCATATGGTGGGTTTGTAATGTCAATCTGCTTGTTTTGGGTGCTCGTCGAGTACCGATCTCGGATGGTATATTGGTGGTGTGTGGACAACTAGTGGTGGTCCAAATCAATGGTGTGGAAGGTTTTGGTTTTGGATGAGAAATGGGTGGTGGCGATTGCTTGGGTGTGTTGCCATCTTTTTACTAGAAATAAGTTGTTTGACCTCTTGAATAGCTTGTTTACTTTTATCGTGGTGTTGTGTGTTGTGTCGAGAGAGCGATTTTTGAGCTTTTTGGTACAAGGTAAATTTATTATTATTATTATTATTTTCACGTGTCATTCACATAACAAAAAATATTTGCTAAAAATGTGGCCAGAGGCCTGCTATTTTTGGAAAAAAAATACTTTTAAAAACGTTTTTCACGAAATAAACAGGACCTAATCAGAGTCGAGTTTTTTTTTTTCTTTTCAAAAAGCCCAAAGACCTCATAAGAACTTTACGAATTGAATATAACTAGATCCAGAACATCCGAAAGGTAAAGAGGCAGCCCACGTAAAGCAAAAAACCAAAGGCCGCCCGCCTACAAAGGGCCCAACCCAACTCAAGCTAAAAGGAACATAAAATTTGAAAACATGCACGCCCAGTGGGACTCGAACCCACAATCGCCTGATTAGAAGTCAGACGCCTTATCCATTAGGCCATGGGCGCTATTTGTCTACGATTCGCAGCTCCAATTAATTTATCCGATATACTGTGCTCGGCCGCCCAAAATTCTGCTGCGGTACAACAGTCCGATTTGTTGCAGAACTTTGACCATGATTCTGTCGTTTGAATGAGATGCAAGGGCGTGTCTTGCTATGATTACAGTAATGCAATTTTTATACTTCGTTTCTAATTTGCGTTTTAACGAGGATAAGCTATTTAGCTAAATTTTGGATCCACTATAACAAAAGACTAATCAATTCTCAGCTCATTACTGATTGTATTACCGGCAAAACTAACAGAGAGTGATAAGTGTTCAAACTTTAGAAGACACTTCTAAGTATTTGAAATAAACAAGCCTCGTTGCTTTAGACGGTGATTATGTACTTTGTTGATTCATCTTCTTTCATGATCGGCGTTTGGTGTTTGAAGTGGAACCTCTTAAATTTTTTGTTGGTGTTATGAAAGACTTTTTGGTTGAATATTATTAAAGACAGCAATGTTTTGGATTCCTCGACAGTGTAAAATCTTTTGCAATATGTTGATTTTGATAGCCCTTGCTAAGCGCCTTTGCGTCGGTGGTTATAATTTGTCTAAATTGCCCTCCTCTGGTTGATATTCTTCCTAATCCAAGTCACCGTGCGTACAAAAAGTTATGTTTATGAATGGTCATTATGCACTTCTAGTTCCTTTTGTATATATATGTAGATAAAATTCGTCACTGGTTTTCATGTAAACAGTTACTACATGTGCTGCGGCGAAGGGTTTTGTTTCAAGGAGCTTGCATCTAAGTTTTATCTATATCAGTGACGTTGGTCTCAAATCCGGAACTGCGGGAGATCGCGCACCCGAGCATCTAGCTGTAGTTCATTCTCTCGCTCTGTTCTCTCACATGCAGGCTGCAGCCAAATTAGCGATTTACATAATCTTCCAGAGGTCTGAAATGGTTCATGCCAATAAGAGGGGGACAACGTATCTAACCGTTGCATTCAATGGGTTATTTTTGCGGAACAGACTAGTCCTGTTGTTTACTTAAAAGTAATCCTTTTATCTTCTACAGGTTTTGGTTATAGTTTGCTGCTTGCGCCTACTTTTCATGTACTTTATTTGTTCCTGTGTACGTTGTTTGTACTAGGTAAGATAACTGTATATAAGAAAAGCCGAGCAAGAACAAGTTCATGGCCAGCTTAAGTTAAAGGTGATCAATGGCCAAAAGCCCCAATTAATAGATCTAGGAAGAAAAGAGAGATTACTGGTTCACTATCTCTCAGTTTAAACATACAACTTGGACCAGGCTATCCTTTGCGAACTTCTCTATCTGTCCCGAAGAATATTGTAGGATATCTTTTACAGTACTTGATTTCAATAACTCCGATGAGCGATAAACCGGGTAGCGATAGGTAACTTCCTGGATTTGACATCGATTGACAAAAAAGAAATAATTTACACGAAAAGGGGTCTTCAATTGATTATGCTGGTTTCCCGCAATATCAATGTTCTATAAGCAGCTTTCTTTTGTTGACATATTTTGGAAAACAAATATGATTTGTTGACATATATTGGTCAATGATTTGGTAGGCAGTTCCTGAACTCGTGGCAAAGGCTTGAACCATGTCTATGGCAAGGTTATTGACTTCATTCGCCTCGTGTTTCTTCTGGTTTGAGTCCTTATTATTTCTTTGACTTCATTTAAGACGACTCAGTGGGGGCCTCGACCCAAGATTTGTCTTCCTCAAAAAGGCTAATCAAAAGGTACTTACGAGATCATTCATAATGTCTTATAAGACCAAATTATTTTTCTCCCAATTCCGATGTGGCCGGGTCAAGATTTGACTTAACCGTATATTGTACATAGCTCAGATGATCTCCATCCACCTTAATACAAAGCAACTATGGTATCTCACATTAGCACCATGACTTTGTGTTTGTGACAAGCGGTGATTTTAACAAACTTATAGCGACCAACAAAGTTTGTTTCTCCTTAATGTCGTCCTTTTTTCCCTTTACATTGGCTTTTGTCGTCATTGAGAATGAGTAACAGTAAGCTGCTACAGCGTTGCCTAAAGGTCATGGGTTCAAAATTTTACTACGGCCTCAGCAATGTCAGGGACAGTAGCTTTTTTATTTATTTATAACTAATAACCCTCCCCAGCCTCGCAGAAAGTGACCGGAGCCTCTTTCACTTGTCGACTTGTGTCATCGCCCAGGGCATGTGATTGATCAGCTTAGGCTCAACTCAGTGAGCTAACCCCACCAAAGAAGTTATCATATATGCTGTAGTACTAAAGAAGGTCGGTTGGCTGGAAATTGAATTTATGCGCTGATACAATGGATTGTGTATACTTCTCTCTGTTGTCTAGGTGATGACAGTTGATTTATGATAGATCACTAAGGTGAAAGGGCACCGTCTACATTTAAACGTCCACACGTTCATCAAAGTTCATTCATGTAGAAATGGTGATTTCAATTCTCTCTACAGTTGAATTTGGACACTGCATGCAGCCAGAATTGGAAAAAAGTCACCATTATTGACTGCGGATTCACCAGACACACTCTTCTAAGTTGTTGTGTCACTGTGTTGCTTAATTAAAACTTGCTGAGAGATCTAGAAAAGGGTCTTGTGTAGTCATGGAAATTATAAACAGAAAAATAGCTGCACAATCTGAAAAAGAAGAAGTCTGCTGTGGCTATGGGTTTGGGCATTTGAGGAAAGAAGAACAAGACCCGGTCTCTAGGGTGAAGAATATCATGCAGAAAAGGCGAAAGCCATTGAGAGAAAGGTTGGGGACCATTAGTTCAAAGATTTATTACCCTGCTCAGTGGCTTCAGTTTTAAAGTTCTTTTGGTTTGCTCTGAAAGTGAGTTGACAACACTTTTTTTTTTTTTCAGTTTTCAAAAAAAAAAATTTAAGAGCAGTTTAACTTTTTTATTTTACAAAAATAAGTGGGTTTTTAATAACTCAATTTTATTTGAGTTTTTTTTTTGGTGTTTATTACCCAGTTTTTATTTTTAATTTTTTTTGTGGCAGTAGTGGGGGCGTGGTGGTGGCCGATGATGGTGGTGGTGGCCAACAGTGACTGGTGGCTACCGTCGCCGGTAGTGGTCACCGGAGGTGGCTACCGGCGGTGGGCAGTGGGAGGGTGGTGGTCTAAAAAAAATCAAAACTGAAAAAAAAAAACTCATTTTTGAGTTTTCAAAAACAACTTTGATTTAAAAACTGATTTTTAAACTGAAGAAAAAAAAATGGTTACCAAACGCAACTATTTTTTCCAGTTTCCAAAAGTGAAAAAAAAAAACCCTGTTAAACGGGGCTTATAGTTCTGCTCATGTATTTAAAATGCTTTTTTCCTTAATAAAATATCTTGGAGGACTTTACTCGAGTCCATGAATGACTTCCATAAGGGGAGTGATAACTAGATCCAACAGTTATAGATCCGATTCTGCTTCATTTTGAAACTAAAGATATTTTTTTCGCGACACTTCTTATATTTTTATTGAAAAAATACATTGTAAGTGACGAATGTGTTCGTTTGATAGGTCCTATACTGCTTAACCATGAATACAGTAAAATAAAAAATATATATTGTCTCCCTCTATCAAAAAAGTCATCATTTTTTAGTTGTTGCTATCCAAAAATAAAGAAGAAGAACAAGAACAAGAAAAGTCTTTTTAGAAATGACAATTGCAGAACACATTCCACACGTAGTTGCTCATTCTTCAACCAAGAATATATCATGCAACAAAGCACCAAGAAGAACACCAGACGGAGGGAACTAGTCAAAAGCTTGCCCTTATATTGAAGGCTTGTGAAATATAATAATATAATAATAATAATAAGAGTTAAGTACGTGATTGATCACTATACTATTAGGAAAATTTAACTTTGATCACTGGACATCAATTTATGTCAAAGTGACCACTGAATTTTTAAATTCGTTTCAATTAGGCTACTCCGTCAAATTGTCTTTGTTGTGGCTCCGTTAAGTCCATTTACAATCCTCGTAGCTCATTTCTGTGCCTTCAACCAGAAAGCTCTCAAATTGGCTTGAATATGCTGTTGTTTGTATGACTCCCATTGTGTTCTTCATTTCCAGCAAGTTTTCTATTTGGGGATAAACTGGGTTGTCAACGAAGGCTGGTCCTTTTCTGCTTCCTCCATGTAGCATCCATCACGAGGGGTAGGAATCAAACTACTCATCTTCATTTTAGAATAAGGAAAGATGCCTGAATAGAGATTTTTAGTACCTGAAGTCGAAAGATCAGGCTGCCAAAAACTGAATCCATCAGTTGTGTCCAACCAAAACATCATAGATGAGCTCATCCATAATATCGTAATCCATAGTATTGTCTGCAAGTGATCTCAACATGACATTAGGGGTAAAGGCACCACTATCCATTATGAACCTCCATTTCCTAAAACCTAGATCATACAATTGCAGAAAAGGAAAAAAAAAAAGACATGTCAGGAAGCAAAACACGAAAAAAGAAAGAGTATGAAAAACAGAAGAGGAACTTCCAAGAAGAATCTCTTTTCCCCACCTTCAAGTTCCAACTAATCCAAGTCACAGAAACATCGTTAGCAAAAATTTATGTGGAACTGCAAGTAAAACAGACACTAGGTTTGAAAGAGGAAGGAAAGTGGGTGGGGTGGGGGGAGGGTGGGTGGGTGTCTGACAGTGTACGTGATTGTCGTGTATGTGTGTGTGAAATTGTGCGTGTGCGCCCGCGTGTTTGTGTCTCTGTCTGGTGTGCGTGTGTGACTGTGTTCATGTTGTGTGTGTGCGCGCTAGAGTGTGTGTGCGTGAGAGAGAGAGAGAGTGTGGGTGTGACAGTGTGTGTGAAGAAGGAGGAGGAAGAAGAAGAAGGTAAGCCGTTAAAAGATAATTTTATCCCTAAATTAACGGACTTTGACTGACAAAAATTAACGGAGTGACCTTATTGAAACGAATTTAAAAATTTAATGATCACTTTGATACAAATTGATGTCCAGTAATCAAAGTGAAATTTTTTTAATAGTGCAATAGTCAATGGTGTAATTAACTCTAATAATAACATTCTTAAAAGAGACACGAGAACAGTCTTCACGCCTGGTTTTCTTCCTAAGTATCATGCCATATGCCATTCTAGGATCCCTCTTCGGTTAAGGAGCTTACGAACAAAGAATTGGGACGAGGCCTTTCCTTCAAAGTCATTCTAGACGTACATGTACACTCGAAGCCTATGGTAGGTAGTTAGTTACCCAAGCGAGCAAATTCACCAGTACAAAGAGGTTCAGTGGTAGCAGTAGCTCAGGCTCAGCCCAGCCCAGCATAATCCTCCCAGCATTCCTGATCCACCTAGTTAAGCGTGCCAGGAAAGCCAGCACTCTGACCGCTTTGCAGTGGAGATAACCGGACGTAGAATAATACTTGTAGGTAAAGGGATTTCTGTAAGTTACCCACCTCTGAATTTGGGGTGGTTGTCCTTCTGACACATGTCATGTGACTGTGGGGTTTCCCTCTACAATTTTCTGTGCGATAAAGCAAGTGAATTTTGATGGCAAAGCTAAGAACTTTGGTTCACTCCAGAAAAGGGATCAAGACTTTGGTTCATGCACCTTTACTCAACTGCAATCCCTTTCATCTAAGCCCTCCATTCCTTTGGTCTGACCAGTTCTAAAACCTCATGATCATCTGTTTCATAAGAAGAGATGTTTGATCGTGAGCAAGAAACAAGCTTTTGTTATATAAGTTATTAGTGTAGTTAGATTAGATTAGATTAGATTAGATACCTCAACTTGTAATAAACTACAAACCAGTGATGCATGGCAGAATGACAATAAATCACGGGATTAACATGCAAATTGTAATGTTCAGTATTGTGTGGGCGATTCAAACCAAAATCTTTAAGATTACATGTTCATTGTTATCAAAATTATGCCACTTTTTGAGGGACCATTTTTGGGACCAAATTAATTGATCTCCAATTTGCATTTCTTTGGTTATTAGAGGTACGTAGTCTTTGATGACAGATCTTCATCAATAAGTATCATGAATGTGTTCAAACATTATTTCTTCTGGCAAGTAAAAGTTTGTATACGCGTATATCTTAATGTTTACGCATCTAACATAATTAATACCATGATGTATATGTTACAAAACAGAAACAATAAAATAATGGTCACAACTTGTTATATATACCTTTCAAACTGACATATTCCTATACTTTCCTATTATCCTTGGTGATAAACCCTAATTCTTTGAGCCCCCTCTTCCCCCTCTGCTTCCCCATTCCTCTGTCACACCTTTCTCACTTCCTCTCTCTCTCTCTCAGACACACACACACACACGCACGCACACTGAAATCGAAGAAACATGGATGTCGACCTCATGAAATCATCATCACTGGCTGATCAAATGGAGATAATGTCAATGATGATGCAGCTGGACAAGCACCCACAGTTCTCCGGCCCGTCTTACAACCAAGACATGTATTACCAACTGCCGGAGATGGAAGTATCCGGTGGAAGTTCCACCAGCATTGAAACTACCCCGCCACCAAATAACTTTTCACCATTCATGGGCACCCCTGCATCAAAGCTCAGAAGCTCATCGCGCGATATGGAAACCATGAGAGAGATGATATTCCGGATCGCGGCAATGCAGCCGGTTCAGATAGACCCGGAGACGGTGAAGCCGACGAAGAGAAGGAACGTGAAGATATCGAAAGATCCGCAGAGCGTGGCGGCGAGGCATAGGAGGGAAAAGATAAGCGAGAAGATTAGGATTCTGCAGAGACTTGTACCAGGAGGGACGAAAATGGACACGGCTTCCATGCTGGATGAGGCAGTTCATTACGTGAAGTTCTTGAAGAAGCAAGTGCAGTCATTGGAAGGAGCAGCAGCTGCAGCGGTGAACAATAGCCCAATGGGAGGTTCAGCAGAGACGAGTATGCTGAATTACTATTCATCGTTGACGAAAGCCTGCCAGCCTGCTAATCAATTGATGGCCTCTAGTGGCCTCTATTGATCATCTGGTTAGGTGACAAAACTACTGTTTGTGTGGGGGAAAGTTTGGCTGCTGCAAATTGTTTCATAATACATTCGAGTCTTGACATACTTTTGTGACACTAAACTTAGCATCACGATGTCACTAAATGTATTTAGAAACTCATTTAGCCTGTAAAATAGAGGTTGCAGCCAAAGAAGATGTGATGCCTAGTCACTATGCTTAGGATTCGTAACTTTGTTTCTAACGCCCAAAATTGTATGAATTTTGTGGATCAACAAAGTTTTTACCTTCTATTCACGCACAGCTAGTTGGATGAATTGACAAATAGGATTGACGCTAAAAAGTGGTACTCATTTTTCATGGATTTTACATGTGGTTCATGTTAGTGGCACTGTTTCAAAAAGTTCTAAAGAACAAAAGATTATAATGTGTTGTCGTAATTTTCCTTCGGGTATGAGCACATTACAGCTTGTGATCGGTTTGGACTCTGGTAAGCTACATCAAAGATAGAGGTGTCCCAACTTCCAACTTTTTGCAATAGTGACTCCAAAGCATTTGATACATTAAGCAATCACAACAAACTTTTCAAACCGCGACTTAAAATATTTGTGTTACCACTTTCTTCTCCCGGTTTTACCATACCATTCTTGTCTTTGCAAACAAAAGTGAGTTTGAACGTCTGTTCTTAAAATCCAGGAGGAGAACATCCGCCTCGCGGAAAGTTATACAGAGTAGTAAACTACAAATCACTTTGTGTCCCGTCAATATGGACGTCCTTCCTATTCTACTGTGATGGGAAATCGAAGCACTGTATTGTCGAATAAACCTTGATATCCGTCTGACTTTGAATTTATTTTGCATGATGTGAGTGAAAAATCAAATATGTGTTCTAGCGTGTTTGAATGCTAGAGCATCTATCCCGGGAAAAATTTCGAGTCAAACAGAATTTACATGTTCCGTCAATGAGAACGGCTTTTCTAATAAAATGTAATGGGCAATTGAAGCAGTACGTCTGACTTCATATCCACAAACACATGAGAAATCTCACACTTAGGCTCTGTTTAACAGAGCTTTTTTTTTGTCTTCAGTTTTTAAAGAGCAGCTTAATTTATTTTTTTTTACAAAAACAAGTGGGTGTTTGATAACCTTTTTTTTTTTTAGTTTTTTTTTTTTTGTGTTTGGTAACCCTTTTTATTTTGACTTTTTTTTGAGGTGGTTTGCGGTGGCGATGGTGGGGCGTAGCGGTGGTCAACGGTGGTGGTGGCCGGAGGTGGCTGCTGCCTGGTGGTGGCTGTCGGCGGCCGGAGGTGGTGGATGCCGGAGGTGGTGGTTGCCGGCGGGCGACGGTGGCTGCCGGCGGTGGTGGCCGGAGACCACTAGCCGCCCGGTGGTGGTTGCCTGCGGCCGGAGGTGGCTGTCGGGCGGCGGTGGCTGCCGCCCGGTGGTGGTTGCCGGAGGTGGCTGTCGGGCGGCGGTGGTGGCCACCGGAGCCGTCCGGTGGTGGCTGCCGGAGGCCAGAGGTGGCTACCGGCGGTGGGTGAGTTGTGATGGAGGTCTAAAAAAAAAATTAAAGTGAAAACGAAAAGAGCTTTTTCCTCTTTTTTTTTTACTCTACAATTTAAAAAGCCACTTTTTAAATTGAAAAAAAAATTGGTACCAAACACTCCTATTTTTTCCAATTTTTAAAACTGAAAAAAAAGAGCAAAAACAAACCCTGTCAAACGGCCCCTTAGCCTGAGTTGTTATATATGCATGGGAGATATAGCTCAAAAAAATGGATAAAGCTAATCATGTTTTTGAAACTCTGGATCAGACCATTCACCACTTCTAATAGCGGATAATATTGAATTCGGTCTCGTACTAAATCTGGCAACTTCAGTGAAGTAGTGACCGTCCACTTTAAAATAGTAGGTGACTATGTCGACTGCGGAGAGATCTAGATAGAGAGAGTCAGAGAGGTGTGCATGGTAGGTTGCCTCCCATGGAAGGATCGAATGATAGGAGTGTTCATGTCTCAAGGATCACCTCACTAGAAGCCAAACCAGTGTTATCCATTCCAATCAAACAAGTGCAGCGGAAGATAAGAAAAAAAAATAGCGAACATGCATGAACACAAGCAGGTCAAACTAGATCTAGCTAGGAAGGAAATAAAAGATTCATGTGAGACATCCCACAAAAGCCCCAACATCCCCACACAGAGGCTTTGATTACCAGAGTGGTTGCGCCCTGCCTCACGCCTTTGCATGAGAATTCAGGACAGTCATCACCCCCCGCAAATTCACTCCATCTTCCTCTGACACACATATCTTTGTGCCCGCCAAACTCATCTATTTATCTGTCTCTCCTTGACGATAGATGAGCGGTTCAAGTGCACGACGCTCTTTACATTAGAAAGTCTGAAAAATATTTATCTAGACTGTAACGTAATTATCGTACAAAATATTATTTTTTGTATTTTAAGACCGTGAGACTTCGAGGTTACGATAGGACAACGTGCACAAAAGCTTGCCATCATATGCTGACCTTGCATATTCTCATTTTTCTCCTTTTTTTTTTAATGTAAACATGACTAATGGCATAATTTTGCGACCTGATTTGTGATATTCATAGATACTTCGCACCATTGGAATCTGTCGTTATCTTCTTGCATTATTTGAAAACAAATGGTTAATCCAAATCCACTTTAAAAAAGGCTGAATGGCTGACCATGATCCAACAACTAAAAGTCAAGTACTACCTACAAACAAGATCTAGGTGTTGATAATGTAATATCATGCTAATAACAGGTTTGTCGCCGTAGCTATTCCTTTTGGAATCTATCTACTGAAAAGGGTTAACAAATTCAACACCAAGCTGTTGCATAAGCATTTAAAAGTGCGACAGTAAGAGGAAATATGATATAGTATGAGTAAAGGGGATGTTCATCGAAGTTACTTGGTCATCAACGTGCTTGGCTTACACGATGAGATTGCTATATTCAAACTTTCATATGTTGTTTTATACTCTAATTAGTATCTAAAAAAATGTTGGCGACTTTAAGGTGTGTAAATAAAAATATATAAATGTGTGAATAGACAATTTCATAACAAAATGAGCTAGTTAAGCAGCGTGTTTTCAATGGCAACCTGGTCTAAGGGCCCGCCGATTGTAGTCATCAAATCTATTGTATCTTCGGTCTACCTATAGCAAAATAGTTTCCCGGATCGAATACTGAGTGATTTGTCGTAGTAGCTTTTCTGTGGCTTTTTATTTTTTGTGGGATTAAATTCACATCATTGTATAGTAAAAGGAGATATTAGCGATACTTTTTAATCCCTCGTACCGACAAACGAGTATTAGTAAAGGGTGTAAATTGAACCTCACCCTTCTTCTTCTTTTTTCATTTTTACTTTGGTTAGCATAATGAGAGAGACGTGGGGAACAATTGATGAACCTTTTAAAATTTAATAGTAAAAGTTAGTGGTTGCAATGAAGATCCAGAGTCATTTATCCGTCCAAATCCTCCCATTTAACGGCTCGCTAAAACCATCCATTTAACAATTGCGTCTTGTTGGGTCACTTATTTTAGAACCCAATATTGGGTGCCCATTTCACCATATACATAAGTTGACTTTTTGGGTTAAAAGTCTCCGGTCTTCACAACCTAAAATTTCTCCAAGCAATCTCTCTCTCATAAGTCACCAAATAAAACTAGGCCACCATCACCGTCACCGCTTGTGTTGTCATGTCATTGTTACGGCTATGCTAAAGATTAAATCTACCATTGACAAAGATTGGATCCGCCTTCGCCGTTTGTAACCACCCGCCCTCGCTGTTATCACAGTTGTCGTTATTGCCGTACTTGCTGAGATCTGGTGGTTGTGTACTTGTGGTTGGTGTTTCTCGGCATGGTGGCAGTTGAGCTATGGCGCAAGTGAAGTGGAGGTTGTTGGTGATGAGATTGATGGTTTTACTTGAGGTGGGTTTGTGGTCTGATTAGCTGTTTGTATGGTGATAATTGTGACATTTAAGTGGTGGTTATGGGTGTGGTGACAGTTCGATGTGGTGGCTAGCGATAAATGGGGTGGAAGTGGCATAATCGATTGAAAATTTGTAAGTATGTACCAAAATTAACAATGAGTCGTTGGTAGGTAAATAAGTGAAACCAATCCATTTACGCAATGATCCAATAAAATTACGAATAAATAGAAAAAACTGGTCGGTTATCTGTTTATATCCAATCGATTTTTACTTACGGTCAAACCCAACTCACTCACCTACCTTGACACCCGAGTAAAAACATTCAGGAAATTACACTCATGGATTTAATGCCTGCATATTTAGCTGGGACACTGATAACGAAATAACAAAACTAATGAACATGGGTTGCCCAAAACACATTGTATAGCTTGACTCTGGGCTGGGTTTGGACATTTTTTTTTTTTTGCCACTAAGAGGGCCCGTGAGATGGGAAGCTTACGGGCCCATGAAAGGCTCCAGCCACGGCCAGCTTGTTTAACGGGCTCATACTCTTTACTTCGTTGTTCGTACATATTCACTGTGGATTAACAAATTATGAGATCACGTCCAGAATTTATTAGCTTGCTCAATGTATATTGCACGTACTTGCAACTTATAATAAGAACAAGAATATCGTAATGATTATATCAGATGGAAGCATTTATTTTCACCCTCGTTATATGGTTTTCTTATTGCTGTTAAAAATATATTTTAGTGACAAGTGTTAACCGTTCAAGGACAAACGTAGGAGAGTATGTAGCATATGACAAGGTAGAAATAGTCTCCACATATACCAAATATCAACTGCTAGAATTTGACTATCAATGCGGAATACTCTCATGTAAAACCAAATTTAACATCGGTGTATACTCAAGTTATTCGGTATTCACCCCCTTGGTAGGGTTGTTATTTTGATCTAACTCGGATTACAAGATTTTGGGGTTGGATTAGGCAGGCTCAAGAGCCCATAGATAGGCCAACGGTCAGCTGCTAAGCACCGAAGTCCACCTCTTTCTTTCTTTTATTCTCTCTTTTTCTTTTTTGTACGCCACCTTGTGACTTGGAAGTTGATTGATTTACATTCCAGCAATGTTAAATAGTTTTTTTTTTTGTTAAGAGGAGAAATGTTATATATATATATATATATATATATATATATATATATATATATATATATATAGGGTCGTGATCCATTGATAGCGCTTGCAAAATGAGTTAAGTTGCCAACGCGATCTGGCAGTCCACACGCGATCTGTGGACGGTCCAGATCTTTTTTTTGAACTTTTTTTAAGTTCGTCCGCTACATTATGTGGCGGACGATTTTTTGACAGAAATACCATCAAGCAACCTCTCTCTTTTCTCTAACCACCTTTTGTTTTCTCTCTCATCCTCCTCCTCATCTTCTCTCTCTCTCTCTCTCTCTGGCTTTCATCTTGCTCAAGTTCTTCGGAGGCCAAGGGCAACTATCTGAACTTAGAACAAAAATTAATACCTCAATAGCAGTTTTTTGTCCAGAAGGATGGTAATATCAACCTGTAAATAACGAAAATTATGCACCTATCAAGATTTGGTCTAATCAGCAAAAACATCCTTGAAAAAAATACATTGCCTGTCCACTACATAATGTAGTGGACGACAATTCTAGGATTCCTTTAACTGCTCATTTAACATGTATTCATCACCATGCCTGCTTCTTTACCATACTGTCCGTTTTGATAATACTTTTGGTAATACGAAGAAAACAGTGTTCCAACACGCCGTATCCCTTTCAGGCATTTCATCAAACAGCTGTGTTGCCCATCCAAATTGCTCAAGTCTGCAGTGCCCCCAACGAGTCAGTGGAGATAAGGTAACTGAGAAACAAAGCAGTAACTTTACTACATTACAATTTGCAAGGGGTCAAGCATAGTATCCAAGTTCAAGCTTCCATTCTTTTCATTTCTTTTCAAGTAAATCCTAGTCAAAATCCTAGGTTAAAATGTACATACCTTAGATATTTGTTGATCACATAACTTCAAGCCTCAAACCTACAAATGGATGATACATCAAAAGAATTAATGCTTTATAAATTATGTGACAAATCTTCTCCATTAGAAGGAAGAAGCATGGTATGCACAATTCCTTAAATAATAGATGACTGGCGCCATAATACACCTAAATCAGACCAAGGGCCCTTCGAACCAGCAATGATCAAATGAAGAAAGCTGAAAATGGGTAAAGGTTCGCGATCCAACCATTCAAGACTTAACCTTGGTAAAAACAGAGGAATCCACTACAGTACAAACACTCACGGCATCGCAAATATAACATTACATGAAAGTAGGGTAGATTATCTACATATACAACAAAACCAAAGAAAACTGTGACATGAAGAATACTGATGAGTACAAGGGAGAGGGAGAAGATGAGAGGATGACAGATGAGGAAGAGAGAGAAAATAAAAGTTCTCTTTTTTCAAATCTGACATCTGACATACGAGTTGTCTCTTTTCCAGAAAGTAAAAGGAGTTCTGTTGTTTTGTCCGCTATATTATATTGCAGACAAATATAATTGGAAAAGACTACTGTGTTATTTGTTCGCTACATAATGTAGCGGATGAGCACTGTACTGTACTGCTCAAGGGTATTTCTGTCAAAAAATCGTTCGCCACATAATGTGACGGACGGACTTAAAAAAACTCAAAAAAAAAGATTTGGACCATCCACAGATCGCGCGTGGACGGCCAGATCGCGTTGGCAACTTAACTCATTTTGCAAGCGTTATCAACGAATATATATATATATATATATATATATATATATATATATATATATATATATATATATATATATATATATATATATATATATATATATAGGTTATAAGCCGTCCCGGCTAGATCGACTATTTTACAGACAAAAAAACAGCATCAAATACTGTCAATAATGTAACAGATTAAAAACTAACCTAAAATCCCGATAAAAATTACAATTAGATTGAAGCAGAGCATATCCTACACTTCAGCCTAATTTTTGCATACACCAAATACAACAAACACATAAAATACAACACATAAAAACAGCGAGAAGAACAATCGAAACCGCGCCAAATAAAGATGTACTCGATCATCTACGAAACCACAACACAAATACTAGAGGCGAAGGAGCCATCAACACCGCATGGCTCATTCTATTTTACCAGCATTTCTGATCCCAAACGAAACTTTACTATCTAGACTAGAAACGAAGTATGGACCACACAATATGGGCTAATCTAAAATACAACCCCCAAGACCCAATTCAAACCTAAAGTTAAACCTAGCAAACCTTAACCCACCCCCTTCCCCAAGGGCCCCCCTTCCCTCCCCCTCCCCCTCCCCCTCCCCCTCCCCCAAACACACGCACGGACAAAAAAAGAAAATTCCAACCGAGGCCCCCTCAACCCCTCTTTCCAAAGGTTCGCCATACCCAATAAACCCAAACCTAAGTCACCAGAAAAGAAAAAAGAACCATTACAGATAGTCCTGCAGTGATTCCGATCATCGCCGGTTAAATTTCGACCACCGCCGGTGTTGATTTCTCTGACCTTCTGAAGCCCTCCATTCTAGTGTTGATACAAATGGACCTTCGACCGTCTAATACGAGTAGATCTACCAGATCTAGCAGATAAATACCAAGATTTACCTAGATCTGACTAGATTCGGCGGTATCTAAGCATTGCCTCCAGCTACCGCACCGCTGTCATCTTCAATCTTCCTTCGGTTACCGTCATAGCACTTCTCAGAAACAAACAAACAACATAGCAAAATCATTGAGCTTGATAATAAAACTAAGATTAAGGGGATGGAGAGAGAGGTAGTCGTGAAGACCCCGCCCCCCTCCCCCATGGCTAATGCCTTTGATGTGGGCTTTTTTGTCTAGAGATAAGGCAAAGGAAAGTTTAGAGAGAGAATATCCCACTATGACACTGAACTTCAGCAATGTTAAATAGTTAACATATACCTTTTCATACCCTTTTTCAGTGTCACAGCCCGAATAGAAATGGAACTTTGGTTATACTTCAGTCGTACAAATAGATAGAGTGCGCTGTATACTGAGACCTCCTTAGATAGGCAAAAAATTGCTTCATGGTTTTATACTAAAGAATCTATATCTATAGTACCTATAAAAGTACGAATATTATAATTTTTTATGAACAATTCTTTTATTGGTTAGTTACGCCAATAACAATTACATCCTCCCTTTATGACTCCCTTTTTAAATTTGGTTAAAATTAATAAATTTCGAGAAATGAATCTATTCTAAACACTAGGAAATGAAAAGTGTGTTGAGATAAACAAAGAAATTCCTTTACTACTTCCTTTAAAATTTGATTGAAATGAAATAAATGTTGGATAATGAATGTATTCTAAACATTGGGTAATGAAAACTGTGATATATCTTTTTGTCTTGCTTTTTGGGTTACCAAATAATTGACTGATTTAAAAACTTAAAAGTAAAAAACAAAAGAATGAACTAAAATATGTGAAAAATCAGTGAATAAACAAAAAGCTGTTGAGAAAACAAAAATATAAAAAATGAAAAATATGGTTAAATATGCATCAAAATAAGGCTTAAATATGGCGTGAATTTAAACTGAAAATATGTTTAGTTATTACAGTTGAATACCAGGTTTTTTGGGCACAGTCTCATTTATGGCTCTTCTGATAGCACAAGAAGTTCAGGAATAATATCCAGACAAGAAGATGAGGAAAACCATCTAATGAGAACTGAAAATATTGTGCACTCATTTTATGAAGAAAAAAGGATTAAATTTTAATGAAACTAAAATGATATTTATATAATGGAAGCTGATCTGTTACTTGCGCTGGTAACTTAAGTTAACTTTCCAGTGTCATTTTGCCATCCTTCTATCGTGGATGGACGGCTCAGATCTAACTTTTTTAAAACTTTCTCGTCGTCGGCTGCATTATGTGGCGGACGGTTTTTTTTTACTTCAATGCCCTCGTCCATGAGAACGTAATCTGACCGTCTGCCACATAATGTAGCGACGACAAAAGACTCTGTCTTTTTGGGTTTCTGTCTTTTTGGGTGTTTAGGATTCTATATGGATGTTCTTCCTACAAAATTATCACGATCCAAATGTTTCTTCTGAACAATTTCAATCATCAACCAAAGCATCATCAAGCAAATTATTTTCTCTTGTCTTTGCAATATTTTGATGAGGCAAAACGATTAAACCTACAACCGCAAAACAACCATCAAACCCACAACAACAACCATCGCGACAGAACCACCGCACCACTCCCCCACAACCAACAAACCCAAATTCTTCAACTAAGAGAACACCACCATCACCCACCATTACCACCACCACCGAGAAGAAGAAGCTACTTGTATTGAAGAATAAAAGATAAAAATAAAACCAAACCCATCGATTTAGCGATTGATAAAAAGTAAGTCATCCCAAGACATCTCAATCTGGAAAATCCAAGCCACTTGTATTAAGTGTTATTATTCAAGCTCCTAAAATGAGATAATTAAAAAAGAACAAAAATATATATTGGAAAACAAAAAACAATATCTGGGGTGGTTCTCAGAGATTAAGGCGAGGCAAGTTACGGTTGACTCGGGGGCGCTGAAGGTGGTGTTAGCCATGGGCGAGGTTGACTCCTACATATATAGCAGCGACGGTGGCGGTGGTCTAGGATTTGGAAGAGGTAAAGTTAGGGTTAACTCAGTGGCATTGGCGGTGGCGGCGGTGGTGGCAGGGGTGTTGACCATGGGTGATGTCGACACCTTCCAAGATCTAGCAACGACAACTGTGGCGGGTGCTAAAAAATGATAATGATGCTGGGTGGTGGGTGATGTTCTTGCAGCGTCGATGTGGATGTTGTAATTGATGACTGTTTGCAAGGCGAAAAGTAGGGTTGCAACCAATGACAACACTTGTAATAGGCAGATGGAGGGAGGGAGGGAGAGAGAGAGAGAGACGAAATGTAAGGAAATAGACAGATTGAAAGATAATGAACAGTGACCTAATCATCTGCTACATTTGTAACAGACGAGCACTTTATTTATTTCGGATCATGGGTAATTTTGTCAAAAAAACGGACGGCCTAAAAAAAGTTAGATCGTGGCCCTTCCATCTGTGGTAGATAGATGGCTAGACGGCGCTTGCAACTTAAGTTAAGTTGTCAGCGCAAACAACGGATCAACTCCCTTGTATAATAATAGTAATTTAATTATTTAAACTAAAACTACATCTTCTCATGCTACAAGCTAAAAACTGAAAGCCTACTGCCTAATCATAATTAACTCTTATAACACAAGATTATTGATTTTATGAACATTCAATGCATCTTATATTTGAAATTAGAAACATATATTAATTATAACATTTCTATGTATTTGTTCTATGTTAAATTGATTTATATAAACATGCATAGTATGTATTTATATTGTGAGTGTTGGTTTGTGGTTTGAACATATATAATGTTTCAACCAGCTTCTCATTGATTATTCGTTAAAAATCCCTTTTCTCTCTATGATGTGTTAAAGAGAAAATGAACTACCCTCATCTTCTAGTGTTGCAATCAACAGACAATGATTTTCTTTTTGTAAACTTGTTTGTTTAAACCCAAAAAAAGAAAGAAAATTTGTCTTTCTAATGCTTTGAGTTCTTCTTTCTTGTTTATTGCTCAAATGAAATTCTTTTTTAATAAAGAAAGCTTTATTTTGTCTTCTCGTGATGAAAAAAATATCTAGAAATCTCATAAAACCAAATCAAACTACAATAAAATGATAAAAATTACAAATCTTAAGTGTATACCATAAATCAATTTAACATATTACAAAAATAAAGACGTAGATTGATTCTAATTCCTCCATTTGCTTTTCTTTTTAGCAGCAGTATCAAACATTTTTTTAATCCAAAAACTTACAAAGAAGATTTTCAAACATTGAACTGGTTACAATTACGAACATCAAATATACATTTCTTCTAGCAAGTCGTAAAAGAAATAAGAACATAATTGAATTATAATATTTGATCCCAAAACAGCTAACAATATTACCTAAAAAATACTCTCAATCGCGTCCACGTGCAACGTATGTACTCCACACTAGTGTTATCACATGCACCATTGTAGCTAGTTAGGACAAGTGACCAAAACTTTAAAATGTGAAAGCACTTGTATGTACAATTGCAACTAATGTGAACCAATTTCGCCTAACCAACAAAATCCAGTGGATTAGAGACGACCCTTAAAGGCTATTTAGGATTGATTCCAAAAGTAGCTTTTGATTAAATCTAAATCAGTTTCAAAAATCAGTTTTAATCCATGTTAAGTATAATAGATTAAAAGTTGTTGAAGGTGTTTGGATAAAAAAAAAGATTAAGGTATATTTAGTATGGCAAAAGTAGCCTAGTCACTCTTGCAACCATAAAAATAAACTGTTTTACCTATACAAAATAAACCTGTTAAATCCATATTAAAAGTAAATTATATATCACATAACTTCCTAACTTAATTGCATCAGAAAGTCTAATTCTAGCCTTTCGTATACTTGTCCATACTTAATTTCACGTAAAAAGTTACAACTCTGTCTTCAGTGCAATAAAATGTGAAAATAACCTTCTTTTTATTGTTATTGCAATACAAAGTAAAATTAAAGCTCAAACAGTAAAGAAAAGCGAATAAATTTACATGTTACAGATGACAAAGTTTTTGTAATCGCAATAATTGATGATTGTGCAATATGTCAAATGAACACCAGAAAAATGCTCTCTTCTCAAAAGTATCTTCTTATGTATAATTTCTAGAGTATGCCTGCGATATGTCTATAGAAAAGCGAGTGACGTTTTCGCGAAACAAACATGCCTATCGTGTTTCACTAAAAACCATTCCCCCCGGTACGTAAATAATAGCCCACTATTCATCTGCCACCCAAATCACCCTAGAATAATTTCGTAGAAACAAAAGGGGCATCAATTATCAGGTGCTAAAAGAGTTCCTCTATGTATGAAGCTGATGCTTCTTCTCTTCAGTTTGTCTTCTTTCCCTATCTTGCTTTATTTCTTGAACTTGCACAAATCTACACTTGTAATCTAGTTAATTACGACAGCGTCGAAAAGATCTTGTCGAAATATGTTGAGGATGAAGAAAATGATGGAAGGACAGGCATCAAGGCATTCTTTGCGGCTTCAGGGCCCAGTCAAAGTCCTTCTTGCCACTGAATTTGTAGGGAAATAATGGCGGAAACCCAAGCAACAAGCAAAGAAGGATATCTCAAAAATAAAAATGGAGAAGTAACAATGTTGCTAGGACACAATCGGATACTGGATGTTGCAGACTTGCAACTAGCGAAAATTAGTGATTCGAGCATGGATTCTGATGAGGAACAGAATTTAAAAAAATTGATTGAACATATGAAAATGCAAATGGATGAGTTGAGACAAGAGAATTTGATATTAAAGGCCACAATAAATGCACAGTTGGGGCAAAACTTCGACCGAAAGCATGAAAAATCCAAAACCTCCGTTTATATTATGTTATATTATGTTGAATCATTTGTATGGCTTCGTGCAGAGCGATATTGTGCCTAGTGCCGGTGATTCTCAGGGCGGTGAGGACATTGTTGGATTGAACGTGCCTTCAACAAGGGATGAAGAGGATGATGACGGGGTTGGTGGGTATGCCAGCTAGTGATAGTGATTGGGGTATTATGTATTGATTGTACTTGTGTAGCTTTGAGTTCATATACTTGACTCATTTTCTAATTTTGATTCATATGCTTGATTTTAATGCGTATGTTTATAGTTTGATGATGCTTTGCGACTGACGTATTCAAATGAATGCGAGATTTGTGTCTTATTGTGTAGAGTAGATAGATTTTGGACAGATTATTTGAATGAATGTGGAATAGAGGGTTGAATTGATTTTTGAATGAATGCGTTGAAAGGTTGAATCGATTTTTGGATCGGTTGCTGAATTGATTTTGGATAGGTTGAATCAGTTTTGGGACAGGTTGTTGGATTGGTTTTGGATAGGTTTTGGACAAAACATGCCTAATTTTTTTTAGCAAAGTCGAGGTTTAGACAAAAAGTGGGCTTTAAAAAAATATTTTAAAATTTAAAAAAGAATTTAGCCACCGCGCCTTGCAGTCGCTAAATTATACACCACGATCGCTAAAGAAAATAAATTTAAAATAAAAAAATTTAGCGACTGTTGGACGCGGTCGCTAAATTGGAGAAATCGGTCGGTAAATAGAAAATAATTTAAATTATAAAAAATATTTAGCAACCACCAAAACAGTTGCTAAATTTGGTCAACGCAATCACTATAATTAGCGACCGATTAGTAAATACGGTCCCTAAAATTTAGCGACCGGACCTCTAGCGACCGCCTTAGCAACTGCTCTTGCGGTCGCTAAAACGATTTAGCGACCGCCCGCGGTTGTTGCTTAAGGCGTAGTTTCTTCTAATGTATTGCGTTGATGACTATGTAAGACGAAGGCAAATTGGGGGCGCGTGAGATTCACACAAGACAGTTTCAAGACCTTGTCAGCGATGAAGTCGGGATTAAAAGCCACATCACTAAAATGGGTGTTGAGGTGGCAAACAGGTGGATAAAGAGGAATAGGTATTTAATCAACCACCTTTTGAAATTTTGATGGCGGGAGCACTAAACCAGTTTCCACCATTACCTTCAAACAAGGAAAATGCAATCAAGATGCAACCAACAAATTCGGAGCGATCATATGCCACAATGGCATGACCTAGTCATGAGGTTGTTCAGGAACATAGTCTTAAGTTCATACAACCACAGGAGATAAATAGACAAAAAGGTGTTGAGTACACCCTTGAGGATGTTCAAATTGAAGTGAATAATTATAAAATTCTGTTGTTGTGTATGTGATGGGAGCAAAGCCACAGATTCACATTGTGAAGGGATACATGGAATGGAAGTGGAAGAAATTTTGATATTTCACTTTCAATCTTCTTCAACCAAGTATTTTCCTGATCAATTTGGGGTCTGCATTAGCTAACGATCATGTTTTGGAATAGGGACCATGATTTTTTGACAGTAAACATACTATTGTCAAAACATGGGATGCTTTCTTGTATATTGAGTATGATGAGTTAAAATTAGCACTTATCAAGATAAAACTTCCAAACACGCCCCCTAAAGCTCTAATCTGCAAAGATGATGAGTAAAATATGAGTACAATTGGAAAACCTACCTTTATGGATCACATGACTGCAATAAAGGAGAGATTAGGCTATGCTAGAATTTGTGTGGAGGTGAATGTTGACCAACAGTTGTCTGCTACAATCCCACTAAAAGGCTCTGGGGAGGAAATTAGTTATCAAAATGTTGAATATAAATGGATTCCTGTCAAATATACACATTGCGAATTGTATGGACGTTAAAGTGAAAAGTGCTATTACAAACCCAACCTAAGCTGGTCTGGAAACCAAAACCTATGCAACCAAAAAAGGCGAGGTTGGAGTCTACTATGAGAAGAGTACAAATCACTCCCAAAATACACACCAAGGCACAGAATATGGTGGTGCTAGCTGAAAATAGCTTTTCAGTGTAGGAAGCTAAAGCGTGTATGGGTATTATTATATCAGAAGAAAAAGATCCAAAATCAGGAGTGAATAGCCAAACAGTATAGAGAACAATGAATATACAGTTAGCTAGAAAAAGCAGCAGAGGAAAATCATAGTTATGAATATCGTACCAAAGTGTGTCATTTTTTTTATAAAATAGTACGTACTGGTACCTGAACGCTCTCGGTACTGCCTTCAAATTTTCATCAATAACAAACATTTGTAATATTCATGCATACAGTGACATTAAGAACAAATAACTTATTCAATTGAATTACCTCCTCTTGGATTATCCCCCCTTTCAATGATCTCATTAGCAAATTCGTTTGTTAGAATAAGCTTTTTGTTCAATAATGATGCCTTTGGGTTCAAGCATAAGCTATTTTTGTGTGTATGTGCGTGCACGCGTCTAAAGCGGTACATCATAAGAAAAATGATAAAAGCTTCCAGATATGAAGTAAATCCAAGCTAAGTGAAGATTGAAAACTTAACTTATAAGGAAAGGTTCTGCAAATTGTAATGAATATTATGAGCAAGAAGCAATACATGATTGGTGCAATAGAACTCAGAGTATTGTTCTAATTCGTCCTTATATGGTTAATTTACAAAATTTGTTACTTTTGCATTTTTTAAGGAATCGGTAGAAAACATAATATCTTGGCCGGTACCTAATTCTCGGTCGTTATCACATGTACCTGCCGGTACAACCGATACATAGCTGTATTTTGGCCGGTACAAAATATAAGAGAATACTATACCAGTAGAAGGTAAAAGCAGTACATACCGGCCGGTACCAGTATGGTGTTGATAACTATAAGGAAAATATCATAAGTCAAAACAACAACGATAGCTAGTTGAAATGTCAGGGGGTTCAATGACCCTCTGAGACAAGTTGTTGTCAAGAAAATAATGAAAAAAAAAGAAAAAAACTAAAATAATGGGATTACTGGAAACAAAAGTAAGGCAAGAGAATGTTCAGAAAATAAAAAAGAATGGAGCAAGGACGGGAAGTTTGAGTCTTATTTGGATCAAAAAGGAATACCAAGGCTTTGGATGGGATGGAATCATCAAAAGCTACAGGACAGAGTGATTAATAGATCAAGTCAGCACATTACTAGAAAGGTGAAAACCCATAACCCTGTACATCTTTTCTATATATTACCTTTGTGTTTGCCAACAGCAAAGGTGAGAAAAGAAGGAGACTTTGGCACTATATACTATATAACACATGATGAAGCTATTATTGATAACTGTCCTTGGATAATGTTAGGAGACTTCAATGTTTTCAGATGGGAGAATGCAAGATATGGCGGGACTGGACTTAATTCTAGAGATAGTAATGAGTACAATAAATGCCTATATGGACACCATTTTAAGTACTATAGGGGCATATTACACAAGGTGTAATAACAGAGAGGAAGGTCTCATTATGTGCAGGCTAGATTGAACATTTCAAAATAAAAATTAAATGAGAACATATCCTAACATACAAGTGAAGCATTTACCCCTGGTATACCTGGTCATGCTACTCATAATAAGCATAACGTAAGAGCAAAAATGAAGATAAAAGACCATTCAAGTTTATGAAACATAGATGCTTCAAGCAAATAATGCAGAATGTTTGGAATGAGAATGTGGAAGGAGATGCAGATCAACCATTAATAACCAAATTAAGGAATCTAAAGCCGAAACTGAAAAGCTTGAACAAGGGGGCTTATAGTAATATTTCTGGTAGAGTGGAGGAAACTTATAAGGAATTGCAGGAAATTCAACAACAACAACAGAGATCTAAAGTAGGGGTGAGCATTTAAACCGTTGAAACCGATCCAACCGTAAAAATTGAACCAACTAATCCGACTAATTCCAAACCGATCGCAAAAACAATTGGTTTGTTTTTTTTTTTCACAAACCGCATGTTCGGTTCGGTCGGTTCGGTTTGGTTTTTTTGAAACCGATCTAAACCGAACCTACCGTATACTATATAATATATAATTTTTTTAAACCAACCCCAGTTAGTTTTAACTGACTTAGGTAGTTAAACTTAACCCTTCATACGTAACCTTAAATCCTAATCCATTCTTTTCTTCAATCGCCGCCCAGATCTGCTCCACAACCTCCACTCCACGCCTCAACCATCAACTCTCAAGTCTCAAGATCCACCATGGCAGCGCCTCCACCACGGCAGCATCTCTTTCGGTCTCCTTCAGCTGTGGTCTCCTTCAACCCGTCGTCTCCACCTCCCACGCCAGCGCCTCCGCCACGGTAGCATCTCCTTCAGCCCGTCGTCTCCTCCAGCAACCGTGTCCTCCAGCCACCGTCTTCACCTCCCACGGCTGCGCCTCTGAAACGCTGAAACACTGCATAGAAAGGGTCAGCTTCGTTCTTGCTTTTTATAGAGTTCTTTCCATGTCCTTCAGAGTCATTCTCACACAAGTACGTACAGAGTTTCTTTGAGTTCCATTTTTTTTGTTATATTGCTACAATTCAATGGTTTGAGGATTGTTGGTCTGTTGTTTTCTGTAGTGGGTATTGTTCAGATTGTGATTGTTCTGGATTTTATCTACTTGTTTTCTTACCACATGTTTGTGTTGATTGTAAACCCAAGTTCGAGTTCAATCCACTGGCTTAATCCCTGAAGACGAAAGTGGAAATTGCAGTGATTTGAGTTGTTTGTGGCCATTTACCTGTGTAGGTTCTCTCTTTCACTCAGTGCTTTCTACTTCAGTTAATCTTCTGGTTGAATGAGTGCTTGAAACGAATTCGATCGTATGCGCAGAATAATTACTGTCAGCAATGGTGAATAGAAGTAACAATTGTATGGAATGAAATTGTTAAGAATCAGTCTAGACAGTTCACTGCATAAGACCTTAACCCCCCCTTCATTTATTAATGCTAGATAACAATTATATGGAATGATTGTTTGAATTTTGAATGGACTGTATAAGATTGATTTTCAATTAGTGAAAAAATGCAATTGCCCTGTACATGTATATATTAATCATTGTTAATATATACAGAAATCATTGTTGATATATACAGAAGTCCAAGTAGAATCTTAAGCCTATTATGTGATCCTTTGGCTGTCCTATGTCCATCCAAAACCCAGGTAGGACCATTGCATAAAGCTTTTCCTCTGCTGCAATGCTGGGGAAGACCTTCTTAAGAAATGGTAATATCAGCTTACCTTGGTTACCATAAGTTGGGTAGATGCTATTCTTTACCAATGACTGATTTTTCGTTCATTGCATTTTTTTCAGAAATATGGATTATATGCTGGTTGAAGGTAGATTGGCAATGAAGGTTTTCAAGATGCTGAAGTCATTTTCATGACATGTTTGGCTTTAAGTTAATCTTATGGATATATTTGCTGTGTAATAATGTGTAATTTGATTAGAAGTTTAACAGAATTTGATTAGAAGTTTACATCTGATGGATATAAAGAGCACTTCTTTCTCTTGAATGTTATGCAATTTTGGTTAGAATTTTTAGAAATGCTATGTAATGATTTTTTGTGTAATGAGTTATTTTCTTTTGGATCTAATGTAATCTAATTAGAATTTTAGTCTTATGAGCTAAGATCTGCTATTTTTGTTACATATTTTTAGTTGTTTTGGGCCTAGAATGGAGTTTAGCCAAACCGATTGATCCGTTTAAACCGAACCGTTCGATCCATCTAATCTGTTCAAACTGAACCGTTCAACTACAGTTCGGCTTATTTTTTCTCAAACCGAGGTTGGTCGATTCGATTTGGTATTCAGCGTCCAAACCGAACCAACCGAATCGTGCTCACCCCTAGTCTAAAGTAATTCTAAGAGCCGATAAGCTACATATACAGAGTATTATCATTTAGTCCAAGCAGAAGAAGCATTTTATTAGCAAAAAGCTAGAGTAAAGGATCTCAGTCTAGCTGACGGTAACACAACATATTTTTATAGCAAAATGTAGACTCACATAGGGCATAATAAGATGCTTGCTATTAATAATAGGGATGGCTTACAGATCCAAGGGGCAAGAGAGGTTCATAAACATGCAATCTAGTAATAAAGACAACTTCTAGAAACGGAGGTTGAAAGGTTTCAATGTTAAGTTAGTCACCATCCTCCTTGGAAAACCTGCACGTTTTGCCACCCAATTTAAGGAAATGCAACTGAATCAGGATTCTCTACTGTACAACAGGGATACTATACCAAAAAAATGCCGCAAAATATTTGGCAGCAAAATATTCTCATTATAAATTTCAAAAATAGCGACAAAACACTCTCAATGATAATTTTTTTATCACAAAATGTTGTACAACACCTTTACTCTACAGCAGAGGATCTTGATCCAACGGAACGACCTACGTCATCACTCTTTTTGCTTCCATTCTATTGTAATTTTTCTTTTAATTCCTTGAATGTCCTTAGACACACTTCATGTGGACATCAGTTCCAAACTCAAAATAACAATTTTAAACTAAATAAGTATTGTTTGATACATTGAACTAGCAAATACACAATAAGTGGGATCAACATCTCCATAGGCAAATTTTCAATCATGAATTCGCGAAAAAGTCGAATACAAAAGGACCATGGAGTGGAAGGATGAGTAAAATCGGAAGGCAACATTTTTTTATCTTCTTTTTTTTATGTGTGCATAATTTTAAGCTTCTCAAGAGAATTGGATCATCATTATTTTATTGCGCAAACAATATTATTGTGGTTAATCCTAATATCATATATATATATATATATATATATATATATATATATATATATATATATATATATCTTAATTAAAGCAATATGCACTTCAAAGGTAGATGTGGGTCAATTTATCAGAGTATTTGCGTATGTGATTATGGGTTAATTCAATCAGAATGTACGATTGCACGCATGCGCGTGCATGTGTGATTGTGGGGTGATGTTGTGGTGTTATTTGGTGGAGCCTTGACTGTGCTTGGTAGTTGGTGGTGGAGTTACGTGATGACGTTGTTATGCTTGGTGGTGGAGTTACGCTGATGACGTGGTTATGCTTGGTGGTGTAGCCGTGGTTGTGGTTGGTGATGGTGTTGTGTTGGTGTCGTGATTGTGCTTGGTGGTTGGTGGTGGCGTCGTAGTGTGTTAAGACTTATATGGGCAATCTAGGATGGACTAGTAGGTGGCGGTGGTGCTCGGCAATGTGAAATAGGAAATAAGAAAGAAGAAGATGATGATTATGGGGGAGAAAAAGGAAAGAGAAAAGAGAGCGAATAAATTACCCTGAATTAAGTCACTTACCGGACATTGGCTGGCAGAATCTAACAGAATGACTTAATTAGATAAATTAATTAGTCTAATAGTTATTTCAACATAAATCGAAGTTTATTGTCTAAAATGAAATTTAAGTTATAATTAAGTGGCCATGGGCGTACCTAACCCTTCAAATTTTTTTAGACCATAAAAATAATAATGTATGGTCACTTAACATGTAAGTGTAGATAAGTAGTGTATAAATAGTCTCACCCTACTACTGATCGAGTTGCTTGTGTAACTTGTTTATCTTTCTTTGTGGCCAGGAGAGGTACGCTAGGATTGAACTAAGTCACACATAGATATGTGTGAGGGTTAGGATACTCAAACATCATAAATATTTTCTCTAAATATATCGTTTTAGGGATATTTATGAGAAGCGAGATGAAGCCACATATTCGCTCTAGTGTGACCGATTATATTGACTATTTATGAGTGAGTTTAGCATGTTGCTTTGATGTTGACTTGCTTTTAGAATAAAATTCTAAGAATGTTCACACGAGTCCCTTCCCCTTTTCTTGAATAGGCTGCATGGCCATCAATTTCACGTGTTCGTGGGTCAACACAGGCATGAAGAGTTTTGGTGACCTTAGTTAACTGCCTTAGTTAGATCGCTTCTAGTAAAAGAGAGAACGTAAATGAACAAAACTTGTATCTAAATTAAAATATAATAATCTCTGTTAAATCATAAAGGATGACAAAAAAATCCATGGGAAACATTTCATGCTCATGCAATAATCTTGCCTAGAAATAAAAAGAATAGAACAAAATCAATGAAAATATCAACACTATCAACCAAAGACTCTTGGAACTCTCTTTCGTAATCTTCTCCGCAACAGATTCTCCTTGATCTTTTCCCTCGACTAGTTTACTATTTTTCTTCTTCAACTTCCTTTTTCCCCGTTGTCTTGATTTCCTCCGAACGCACTGTTAGCCGTAGGGTTGGATAACCTAGACTTACATCTTGTTTTGATGATAACTACATATTGATTATAATCTAATATGTGCTTTGAGTGTATTCTTAGTAGGCATATACATGCACACTCATGAAGACACATTTGAGAAGTTGGATAGATGGATTAAAGCCAAAGAAGCTCAAAGCTATAGTGGACATACTATGGAAGCTTCATTAAGTCCTATGTCAACGAGTAAGAAAGAATGCAGAGGCTAAGTTACTACGAATATGATTGATCTTTACTATTATGTAACTAGTCTTGGTTTGATGCTTGGATTGATGATTATGACCTTAAAAGACCTTAGGACATCTTGTGCAATGCATGTGAGTTCATAATCGTTCACACAAATGTGTTTCTTGAAAATGAGAGAACTTTGGAGCTTACTAAGATTTTCTCAAAGATGTTTTTGGTGATAATCTTTCCATATCTTGATAAAACTTTTTATTAGCTTTCCAACACAAATGGCATCTCAATCCGATTTTTCTAGAGAAAGTTATGCCCAAAATAGGAAAGAAGGTTCCGTGAGGTAACCGATAGGCAGTAGGGTAATACAGTCAATTATATTGGAATACAGTCGACTGCATTGGTCAAATTTTAGCTCTAATGGCTATTTTTGAGGACAAGACTCCAACGGCTATTTTAGAGGAAACACAGTCTACTGCAATGGCAGTTTTACCCATATTATGCCTATAACGACTATATTTCATTTCTTCTCTGTATAAATGATTTGAGGCTTCATCATACATTATGAAAATCACATTCTAAGCATCCATTCATTAGAGAAACATTAAGGGGTTGTATGCTTACCAAATTTTGTTTTCGTTTTTGTAATGATGATAAAAAAAAAGATGCCTTTTTTTCTTGTACTTTTATCTTTTTTCAGTTCCGTTTTAGAAAAAAAAATCCAAACAGTAGCGAAAAAGGGTGTTTTCACATTTTTCCACAATTCATATCTCTAGTCAGAGAATTCAAGACTCCGTCTCCTCTCTGTCGCATAGCTCTATATATCTCTCTCTCTCTCTCTATCTCCCTCTCCATCTCTCTCACGATACTAATGATAGATGGGTTTGGTCGTCCTTCAAGATCCGCCCCTTGTAAATCAGCTTCTGCTGATAGCGTCGCCGGCATAGATCTCTGGATGGGTGGCAGCTAGTTGGTATGCGTAGCACCGGCCTCTTGTCGGCAGTGGACGGCCAGCCGTTAAGGCTTCAACCTCTGGGCGGCAGCGCTGTTAGGGCATCTTTCGGTGACGACGTCTCTACGATGGCCATGGTGAATAGAGGTGCTGCTCGCGGTGGCCCTCGTGGTGGCTGGCCCCTCACAATGGTGTTGCAATTTTAGCGTGATGGGATTGACCGATTCTATCGCCGGCAAGCTATGGAGTGTTGTGGCGGCAGCAACCTATGGGGTAAGGCGGCCTGTTAGGATTTTGACCCCGTGCGGTAGCGGCGTTCCCTCCGGTGGTATCGATGAATCACTGCCGGCACCAAAAATCCTAACACTGCCTGCACCTTCTTTAAAAACTCGTGAAGGGGAAGGGGAAGAAGGGGGGGCACAGATATGGAACGATAGAAAATGAAACATACAAGAATATATCCAAAAAAGTTGTGAAAATAAAATTGAAAATATTAAACGTACAGAAAATATGAAAAAAGAAGATACGAAAAAAAATAAAAGTACACAATACGATTTTAGAACTAAATACTAAATTCTGGAAACCAAAAACATAATACTGAATACAGAAAAAAAAAATCTCGTAAGCGTACAGCCCCTAAGGTTCGTAGATTAAACTTTTTCTCTCTTCATCATCATGACTTTACATCATTAAAGAGAGCATCTTTGTGAGCAAGTCTTTGATTGAAAGTGAGCATTCTTCACGTCATCAATTCTCTCATCTCTCTATTATACTAGAGCTTCATTTGTACTCATTTCATTTCAAGAGAGTTTCTTTGTACATAATGGATCTTTGTAAAAGGATTGTGATCAAGGCTTGGGTTTGTCAAGTCTTGGGTGAGCTTTGTAGATTCAAGGCTTGTGCTTGCTGTGAGGATATCACCAAGTGTTGTAAGGGTTTTGATCTTGACTCAAAAGAAGATTATTGCTAGTGGATTCTAGTGTTCTTGCAAGGGACTTCCTTGAAGAGGTGGATGTAGGCTTGAGGGTAGTTCAAGCCGAACCATTTAAATCTCCTTGTCAAGTATCTCTAACTCAATCTCTTTACTTATTACTCTATATTTACTTGAGGTTGTGTAGTTAGCATCTTCATTGAAATATTGCTTGGCTTGATTAAGTTTCAAAATTGTGTTTTGTTTAAGTTCCCCATCAATTTACAAAAAATTCTATTCACCCCCTCTAGAATTGTTTTATTGGTTTCACACACTTCATTTGATGTATTAACAGATTTAGGAGGATGGGAATCACGAATCGGACCTAATCTTACAACGATGGCATTCTAGACATCATAAGAAGAATCCAAACCCTCGACCAAGTAGATGACCTCTTCCAAAAGCGTGCTTATGAATATGATCCATTGCTTTACGAGCCTATCGGTTTCTGCCATTTATCAAAACTGGGGTTGCAAATTCTTCCTTTGTCGTCTGTTGAGCATATTATATATATATATATATATATATATATATATATATATATATATATATCCAAAGCTTTTTTTTTTGGTTTAAACATGAGAATTTTCATAAAAGAAGCAGGATAATTTCCTTGGTTACAGGAGTAGTTAGACTACTATCCAAGGAAAAAAAAGAGTAGCATGAAAATATTACAAACCAAGAAGCAACTACGAAGTAGTTTCGAAGACACACATAATAATTACATATACTAGGGAGCATACTCCCAGGAATAAAGAAAGAGGAGCCAGATACAAAACAAGAGGTACTCCTCTATAGACAATTTATCCTGGCATATGGGAGTGACTGATCAGTAGATGGTGGAAATCTTTGGTGGCAAAATGGATATCCACCATTAGACCAGCATTTGAAGATTTCTTGGTCCTGCTAGGTTGCTGTAGATCATAAATTAGTAACATATAGTCAAATTTAAGATGCAAATGAGTAATATTGTTAAGGGAGAGCCATTTCAAGCATATGAGCAGACTCTTTCGGTTGGCCTCAGAACAATTATTTGAGGGAAAGACTCCTTCAAAATTATTTGTCATAGAATTCAAAGAATCAAATAAATAAATTTGAAATCTAAAATAGAAGGAGGTGTGACCGAAAGTGCAGATCATATGAGAGGTGAAGTAGGTGAATCCATGACTGCATGAACAGGGATGAACAAAAGAGATGCTCGGACTATTTATGGGTTTGCCTACAATACGGAGAGGAAGACTGGAATTGGTTTTGGGTCGGTAGCAAATCCAAATATTTTTACTGAGTGTCATCCGCTGGGTAAAAAGATGCTGAATATTCCATGTTTCATGATTGAAAAGGATTTTGTTGCGGTTAATCCAAATGATCCAAAGAGTTTCGAGTATAGAGTTTCGGAGATGTATAAGGCGTGAGGAATTAGGAGAGGAAATCCAGGCTATGAGCCATTCTTTAAAGGTTTCTAAAGTTAAGTTGCAGGGTACGGAGAGGTTGATGGAGCTCCAAAGAGGGGTGGTTTTTTGGCAGGAGAGGAAAAGATGATGAGCAGTTTCTTCAAAGGTATTGCATAGGACACAATTTTTTTGGGGCGAAATACCTATATGAGATAGGAAAGATCGCAAAGGAAGGCGGTTTAATACTAATTACCATAGAAAAAAGATGATTTTAGCCTGCAAGCAGAGCTTCCATAAAACTATCCAAACAGGATCCGGGGAGGATGATAAGTTATTTGGCCGGAGTTTTCGCTTAGATGCCCGCTCCGAAAATAACAAGTCGTAGGCAGAACGACCGAGAATATGCCTGAATCATTCGGAGTCCAAATCGGCTGGTCAGCAGATCCTTGAAGTGACACATGAATACCTTTGATGCGTCTGGCAATGGTGAGATGATCAAGTCTGAGACTGATCCTGATCGTGAAGCATGAGGCACTAGAGCAGAGAGATGTTGGGGTGAGTTGTCAGGGATCCAAAAGTCACGTTAGATGTCGACATTGAGTTCATTTCTAATTTGCCAGAAGATACCTTTGTTTAAAACTGCAATGCCAGGGAGAATGCCTTTCCAAGCCCAGAGGATGCTGAAGGCTTGGTGGCGTGAAGAAGTTTTTTCCTTTTACAATATTTTGCCATGAAAACTTACGCCATAAGACAATCAGGACGGATGAGAATTTTCCAACTAGTTTTGGCAAGCAACGCATGGTAAGGATTGATATCTTTGAAACCTAAACCGCCACACTTCTTAGGGCCACAAAGGAAGTCCCAACTTATAGGGTGATGAGCTTTCTTGTTATGTTGTCCAGACCAGAAGAAGGAGCTGAAAATAGAGTTTATCTGTTTGCAAACATATATGGGAAAAATGAAGGATTGCATGTGGTAAACTAGTAACCATGAAAGAACTGAAGAGATGAGTGTTGCTCGGCCAGCTTTGTTGAGGAGGTGACTTTTCTAACCTGCACATCTTTCCCGCACACGATCAATCAGATTTTGAAAGAGGATCTTATATTTGTAACAATATCCAGAAAGGTTCCTAAGTAAAGTCCAAATTCCTTCTCTGATTTGACATTTAGACAACTGGCAGCATAATCAATCAGATCTGTATGAGAGCTGTGACTACAGAAAAGTGAAGATTTGTTGAAGTTAATAGCCTGACCGGATTCTTGGCAGTATATTTCCAAAATGATCATGATGACTTCGCAGTTGAGGTAGTTTAGTTTAAAAAAGAGGAGAATATCATAGGCAACACATGAGATGACTGATTGAGGGCTTGTCAGGCTAACTTTGAGACCACTTAATCCTTGAAACTTTTTAGCTTTGCAAAGAGCTGCTGAGAGCACTTCAGAGCAGAGAACAAAGAGGAGAGGGGAAAGGGGTCACCTTGTCTAATTCCACATTTGGGATGGATACGTTTAGAAGGGGAGCCATTGATGAGCACGGCAAAAGAGACTAAAGAGATACTTTGCATGATGAGATGAATCCACCGATTGGGGAAGCGAAGCCTGGTAAGAACTTCCTGAATGAAATCCCATCGAAGTCTGCCAAAAGCTTTACTCATATCAATTTTAAGTCCTGCAATACCAACGGAGCCCTTTGTTTTTGTTCTGACGAGGTTGGTGAGTTCTTGAGCTAGAAGGATGTTATCAGAAATAGCTCTGTCTTTAACGAAGGCATTTTGGTAGGGGGAAATAAGATCAGGGAGTATAAGCTTGAGACGATTAGCAAGGACTTTCAAGGCTATTTTGTAAATGGTGTTACATAAGTTGATAGGCCACATCATCATCTGTTGGGAAACCACCTGCATGCTGCCCACCACATGAGGGGGTACGCCTATCGCGAGATCAGGTTATGGACATGGTGGGTAGAGATTCACAGTAAATACTTGAACACCCAAGTCAAGATCTAGTGCTTCATCCATGTAAGATTCTTTCAACCCTAAGCTCTCATATATTCCTTTTAACAACTCCCTTGCCACCTTGCGGGTTCTTTCAGAGTATTCGAAAGCAAGCTCATTGCAGTTGTTAGTCACAGGCTAGCTAGAGTCATCAAGTTTCCAAACAAACGCATAGTTGCACAATCGAAAAGGAAAATGACCTCTTACCTAAAACCAGCGGGTTTGCTGGGAAAGTGAGGCTCTGGGTGTGAAAAAACCTTAAGGTAATCCCTTAAGAGTAGGACCTTTCCCTTGTTAGCATTGTGAAAGTTGGTGCCGCACTTGATAGGATCCAACGCATGCTTCCCTTCAAACTCTTTCTTTTCTTCCGTTCAAAATTACCATATAGTGTATTCAAATTTAGAGGGAGCACTTAATGTATGTGTTTATTATAAGATTATTTTGATAATTCTCTTGGTCAAACCTGATTCTCCAAAAGAGATTAAATCAGAATTCAAGAAAATGAGGATTCTAGATTTAACAACTCTGAGCGCATTGAAAATATTTAATCAGTTCTTTTATTTTTTTTCTCCAGAGTTTAAACTTGATTTAATCTGAGTTTTATTAGTTTTGACCATTCTAAAATTAATCCAAAACACCCTCTTAGTCAGCTAGACAAAATTGGGCTTTTTCACTGCTGGATTTGAAACAAGCCCCCTTTTTTTTTAGTTTTTTTGCCAAGTTAGTTTTTCTTAAATAGTCGAAACTACAATTTATATGGCATGTATAGTTATACCAAAGCAATTTGGTTATGATATAGTATCATACTCGACAATGGCTTTATTTTTGCATATAACAATAAATAATACTGATAGAGTACACAACCATTTCTAGCTTTTTTCTTTTGATTAATGGTATGAACGTTTCATTAAAGAAGAGGTTTGTAAGAGCCGTCCCGGCTACATAATAGTTTAACAGTACAACGGCTACTACTGTAGCAAATAAAGCCCGCCTATATTTGTCAATGGAGATCTACCAATCTCTGATCAATGAGAGATCCAGTCCAGAAACCATATGTCATCTTACCTTTCTAATGATGGTAGCCAACAAGATTACTCTGGAAACTAATCACTTGCTTTCTAATATACTCCGTAATAGATTGCAAGGACTTGATAACATAACGATTCTCTATGGCGGTTGCTAATCTAATTATTGCATAACATTTTACATGGTCAATTAAACGTCTTGAATAAATATCAATAATGATATACACGAGACTCTTATGCTTAGTTCGGTTTCGGATACTGTATCTGTTTAAAGAAAAAGATTAAAGGAATCAAGGGTGTGAGGAGTTGAGCCCATTCATACTCCCATAGGCCTAGTGATAGACGTACGCGATGATGTTAAACTTGCATTAAACATTGAAAAATAACTCTGATTGCCATGACAATGACATAAATTGCACTATAATGTATACTTTAATTGTTGGAAACAAGCGTTGTAGTTTAAAACTGGTGAAATATTCATTGATTGATGAAGAGAACTGGTTAGTTGTGGGTTGTATTAAAGCCATCCAAATGGACTTTGGATTACTTTGTGAACTTATAAATAATAGAGATAGAATTGAACTGAGCATCACGACGAATGATTTCATCTGTCTATGACCAAATACACCGAGAATAGTAAGGACGAAAGTTGTGCCTTCAGATTATAACATGGCAATAACATTGCCTTTGTAAATCTAAACAGTATGCCATTCAAAGGGTTCATGTATTGGTTGATTAAACCTCATTCCAATATTCAAACCAACACACATCGGCCTGATATAGGGGTAGGTATTAAAAAAAATGAGAACAAGTTTCAGGGCCTATAGTGCCTCTTCTCCCATTATTCCGACGACTATGTTGACGAAGGAGGCCTTTTCTTTGTTCGTTTCATACAATGTTTTTTGCTTCCTTTTCAGGACCATTTATTTTCCTACCATTTATATCCGTTGTTCGTCAATCTTCCACCACCTTCCTTGCCACCATACAGAGCCTTTGTCGGGCGATACCACCTCTTTTTCCCCAAATTCACACCTTCACTCGAATATCTCTTGGCCTTAAAAATCATGCGCCTCTATACATTTTGACATGAATAATGTATTGCCATTAGGATTCCGATAGGGTGCATGCCTTTCCATTAGTTTCCATTGCTTGTGCTCCCACTTTTTGTTTAAGGTTTATATATGGACCGTAACTTTTGCCGTTAGAGAGTAATTTATTGCTTGAGATTGTTTTTGGTGCTGACTTATTTGCACACGAGAGTCTTGGGCACAATGTGGGTAGGATCTTTGTGGTCTTGCCTTAAGAAACTTTTAAAGTTGGTATGATAAAACTCCTCTTTTGTGTTTTTTTTGTTAGTCAGCAACTGGGGTTCTCCGTTGTTGCAACTGGAGTTCTCCGTGTTGAGGTATAAAGAGGTATAAACTTGTCTTTATAATATGAAGAAACAAGGAATATCATAGATAAAGACAAGCCTTGATTTCATTCACAAATGTCTACTTGACGAGAAAAATCCAACAAGGTCCCACTGCGAGTGAAGTGGATTTTCCTCGTGATGTCTGCCTTTTGCTTAGGGATGGCAATTAGACCCGTGCCTGGCGGATCTTTGCCCAGCCCCGATCCGATAGAAGCGGATTATTTTGACTTTGATCGGGTCATGGAGCGGGTATAGTATTTATAATTTCAACCTGCAGCGCGTTAGAGTCGGGTATGATTTTTATCCAATCCACGCCGGTATCCGACCTGTACCCGTCTCGGTATAATTAACCCTATGCAACAATCAATCTCGGCTGTCCATCTGAAAATATGTACAGTTAACCTTACCAAAACCCTACCATTCATTTCTTTTTTCACCCTGTTCTTACTCAGCGCCGCTCTCTTTTTCTTCTCCCTCCCCGCACCTTCAACTGTCACCCTGCACAGCGACAAGCCACCCCACCTGACCACCACTTAACAGAGACAAAACACGAGTTCTGAGAATATGCATGCTAGAAACGGCGATTCCCCCCTTTCAATTAAAGTCGTGTGAAATCTCGCTTGCAAAAAGGAGAAGGGATGGGGAGTTGCCAGAACCATGAGCAGGATGGCAAAGAAGACCCAGTTTACTATCTCAGCAGCAGGGTGCTGAAGTAGAACCATGAGCTGTCGCTGGAGTGCTACTTGGAGAGTAGCCGGTCAAAGAGAGCTTCTCTGCTTGTAATGCCTATGCCTCTAAGGAGCAATTTTTAAAATTAACAAACGGGAAACCATTGCCAAGATGCAGACATCCTTAGGCATGAATTTGGTTGTATCTTTCTTTCTTCAATCAAGTCATGATTTAGTCATTTTAGTTTTATACTACTTAGAATTCTTTCTCATACTAATAGATTCTGTCTGTTGGCATTCGATCACACAATCAATTTTTTTTGTTATTAAATTTGCTTCTTTTTTTTTCATTCAGTACTCAGTGAAAATGGTGAATTTGTTGAATTTGCTAAAAAAAGAACGGAGCGGATCGGGGGTGGCAGCAGGTTTGTTAAATTAGCTTAGAATTGGGTATGGTATTGCACTTATTTGACCCGATTGCGGGGCGGGTGGGGCAGAGTGAGGTTTTAAGGCTAGCGGGGCGGGTACGGATTTTTTTATGATCCGCATCCGACCCGCCCATTGTCGTTCTTACTTTTTCTTGTCGTTTATAACTTTAATTGTTAATTCAAGACCGCATGACTTGTCATTTGATGTGGCCCTTAGGTACTATTAGAAATTTTATTTACATATTTTACTTTAATAAGTGGATCAATACTCTATATATATAGATATATTTGACATCTTTTATGCCTTCCAAACCCCAAATATTATTTTCTTAAATTCTTATAATTTTAAAATAAAATTTAATTTGTGTTAAAATTTGATTGGCCACTAAATAACTTTCAATCACCTCCATTCTTTCATTTCATAATATTGTTTTTAATTTTAATTAACACTATTTTCGTATATAGCATGGGATTTTAGTATAAAATAAGGGGGTTATACGACTTGTAAAAGTAGTAGAAAACCCGAAAGTTGGGGATCGTAATAGTACCACTCTCCCGAGGACAGTTTGGTCCTTAATAATCACGGTACTATTAGCCACATCTATACCGCACCGTATTTTGACCCGAGACGTAGTAAGGGAGCTGAGCGGCGGAGAGAGAAAGAGAGAGAGATCTAGGTTTTGAAAATCCGAATCGATCGAAGGTCAGTGAGCGTGTGTAATAATTTCTCAGTAATCGTTCGTTTTTCTCTAACCTTTGCTAGGCAATTTCCTTTCTGTCAGAACAAGATAAGTTTTGGGGGAAAATGGTGACTTTGATTTCGTATTTGATGGCGACGATGATTGTTTTGTGTGAGAAAGAGGTGTGTGTATTGCTTGCTTGCAGGGGTTTTCGTCGAGTGTGTGAGGAGAGAAGTGAGATCGCGCGAGAGCAACGAGCGTGGAGGAGAGTGAAATCGAGTGTGGTCCGTCCCGATAATCGAACCCTACTTCCTGTTTCGCGAGCCGTCCATCATGTCGGACAGAAAGCTTGTGGTAACTTGTCTTTTGACATTCTTGATTTATTACTTTGGTCTGTTATACGTCTCTAGTGGCCGTATGTGTGTGCGGGTGTCTATGTTTTTTAGGTTTTGGGGATCCCATGGGACATTGATACGGAAGGGCTGAGGGATTACATGTGCAAGTTTGGGGAATTAGAGGACTGCATCGTTATGAAGGTTTGCTCCTCTTTTTTTAGCCTTTTTTCTTTTTTGAAACATTTGTTTCAAGAAACATGCTTTGAACAGGTGAAGAAAAAGCAATATATAATACGGTAAAGTTTGATTTTCCTCTTGAAGTTTTCGATTTTGGGTTTTTTTGTTTGTGCCCTATGATAACATTGAAAATCAAGATTGTATAGAGTTGTTACTGGTTGATAAAAGTATAGAACGTATTGCCATCTTTTTTTGGAATGTCTAAGGGCACACTCAAGGTGAAGCTGTTACTGAGCGATTGTGTTTCCTTTTGCAAGTTGCAAAATGACAGGAGGTGCTAGATGTGATGTTGTTTTTCTTTTCTCTGTTTTGCTTTTACTGCTATAGAAGTTATTGACTGTATAAAATTGTTGCTTTCTTGATATTCATACATGCTCCACACAGATGTCTAGGCATGCATGGAAACAACCATATCTCAAAGTTCTATTTACCATCCATCTTGCCTGTGCGAGAAGAGAGAGGGAAGTAAAGTTAACAACAATTAACGTGCAATGCCACATAAACTTCTTGTTTTTTTTGTTATATATTCTCTTACATACATTCATCTGGTAAAAGGGAACATTTATAGGTGTTGCGTGATCATGTAGGGTCTTACCTTATTGGTTTCACATGAGGTTGAGGTTGGAGTTGAGTTGAGATTTGTGGTTGTCTGTTTTAAGCTTACGGCTTAACCTTTTCTTTTTGTAAGTGCTGTTTAATGATTGCACGATGGAATTAATTGCATTGTCTAAATGTTTGTGATTTTAGGAGCGCTCCTCTGGTCGATCTCGTGGCTTTGGATACGTAACTTTTTCAACTATTGAGGATGCTAAGGTGACGTTAACTTAATATTGTACATAGTATTTGATGAGTTCTTTTTTTCTTAGACTTTTACATTATTATGCATCCTGTTTGTTTGTATGAAGTTGGTTGTTTGATGCTAGGTTCTCATTTTCTCTAGTTACATTGGCTTCTTTTGTTTTTGCCTGTTCTGTTCCCCTTTGCAGAATGCACTCTCGAGTGAGCATTTCCTTGGCAATAGAATGCTGGAAGTAAAAATAGCTACACCAAAGGTTGTTCTCCTTCAAAAGTAGATATGTTTTGCGGTTTTCTCTTTCATTTCCTAATAATGTTAGTTTTTACGCTTCATGACTTGCATTCGTTCGAACCAAAGAAAAAGGAAAAAATTTAAGAAAAATGAAACTAGATTATACTTATTAGCTTTTGTCTGTATTCTTTTGGCAGGAGGAGATGAGAGCATCATCGAAGAAAGTCACAAGGATTTTTGTTGCCAGAATTTCACCTTCTGTGACAGAAGCTACATTCAGAAGGTCATTGTTGCACCTTTTTATGGATGCCTCATTTTACAGAACATCATCATAAGTCTTAGTTCCTATTGATATTATTGATTGGCACCAGGCGAGATCTAAGCTTGGGCTTTGTTTGATTTCTCTTGCAGTTATTTTGAAAAATATGGCGAAATAACAGACTTGTACATGCCGAAGGTATCTAATTATGTTAATTTCGTATGTAGGTGACCACATTTTGTTGATACCATAATGCGTAGTTATGCATGTAATACGTTATACTATAACTATATTCCGGTTAATGTACAGGATCCAAGTACCAAAGGGCATCGTGGAATTGGGTTTATCACTTTTGCCAATGCTGGCAAGTACATTTTAAGCTGTTGCATTGTAATACAATTGAATTTTACCAATTTCTCTATCAAAGAAGTCAACTGCAATGCTTGATATTTGTCGTTTTCCAACTATGTAACGTTTGGCTTTCAGAGAATAAACTTAGATAACGTATATATTGTTTGTTTTCTTTACAGTTACACTTTCATATACGTTGTTTCAGAAAATAATTTGGTTACACTTAGTAACTATATGTATGTGGAAGCTATAATGTTGTATGAGTACCTCTATTTTTGGAAGACAGAAGTGCTTTCCGGGACAAATAGTGGAGGCTTTGAGATATTTTCTATGGTCGTAGATATAAATCAAGGGGATATTACTATTGGTAACCCTTATCAGTGATCCCATTAGAATCAAAGTTGTTACATCTAGGAATATAATGAGAAAAATCTCAGTGCAATGGTTGTAGCGATAATGTGGTACAACCTACGGCCAAGATTAAAGGAAAACAGGTAACTTACCTCATATTGCTTTGCTGGCCCTACAACTCGTCAAATTCTATCCCTTAGTTGTAACACGTGTCGTTACAACTGTTGCACTAAAATTTTTGTCAGAGTATGATGCTTAAATAAGGGCCGCTAGGTCTTAATCTTGTGAGATGTAAGATGTCTTGATACATTAAGATTAGATAATCTAGTGGAATTGACTTCCATGTGTGAATGAGGTCTAGAAAGCATTAGACTTGAAGAAAACATTTTACCAAGCAGACATAGAAAAAGGAACAGAGAGAACTATGGTAAGCCTAATTGGCAAAGGTTAGGGGCAGAAGAGTTTGAAAAGGGGTATTTAAACTTGCAAAGCTATTGAGGTTTCAGAGCAGACAGTTTCAATATTAAGTGCATCAAGGATCATGGTAGTGAACGAGGGACCGTAAGTTGGGGGGGGGGAATGAGGTTAAGGAAAGATAGAGATACAACTCAAGTTATCCAAAAGAGACACTGAAGAACTTTCTGTGAAATTAGTGATTTTTCATATATGATACTCATTTGAATATCAGATTGTAAGGGAAGCTTTATAGAATGCTAAGCTTTGGTGGTCCGTTGGTGATGCTAGTTCGGATTGTTTTTCAACAAAATTTTGAATTTTACAAGAATGCCTTTTGGTTGTAGAAAGCGCCCATATATACACACACACACATTCATATACATATATGTATATATATTATATGTATATGAGAGCCGATCCTTGTCTACCGGTGGAGAAATAATAATTTCTCCACCAGAAATCTGGCCATCCACGTGTACTCGTGGATGGCCCACATCTGTTTTTTTTTTAAAAGTAGCAACAGCCACTCTTTCAAGCGGTTGCAAAATGGACAAAAATGCCCCACGAAGCAGAAAAAATCCCAACCGCTGGGAAGACTAGGGTTGGGGGCCCACGAATTTTCTCCCAACCACTACAAAGTGTAGCAATTGGGAGACACCCAACTGCTACACTTTGTAGCGGTTGGTATCATTGCAATTTTTTTTAAGCCAATCATGACCAACCTCTACTCTTTGTAGAGGTTGGAATCGTGACCACTTTTTTTTTTCTTTTGCTACCGCATCACCCAACCGCTACACTTAGTAGCGGTTGGAATCCGTAAAAAAAAATTCATTAAAAAAACCTTAAGTGGCCCCACTTTTTCCTTAATTTTTTTTTTTCTGATTAGTAAATGTGCCCCTAGTATAAACCTAAGGTGCTGCAGAGATGCTGATAGCCATCTCTAACCTCTATTTTTTGTAGCGTTTGACAACATTTTTTTTATTTTGTAATTTTTTTCCACTTTTTTTTTGCTCATTGCACTTTAGGCACGCTAGTCAGCCCCATTTCTATGAATTTTGGCGAAAATCGAGACATTATTTTTTGGGTTTTCCTATGACGCCCATATTCGGGCATACTTTAAGGCCTGCTTCATAGCTTCCGAAAAATTTTGTTAATTTTTTTTCACTTTTTTTTGCTCATTGCAGCTTAGGCACGCTAGTTTGACCATTTCTATGAATTTCGGTAAAAATCGAGACATTATTTTTTCCGTTTTCTTATGACGCCCCTATTCGCGCACACTTTAGCGCCTAAAAAAAACTTGCAAAAAAAAAATGCTTGTGTCCTTTTTTTGGTTCTTTAATGCACTTTAGGATTTTTTTTAATGAAAAGTCTCCCAACCGCCACTAAGTGTAATGGTTGCACTGTACTTTTTTTAGGATTTTTTTAATGAAAAAGTTGGGCCACTTAGGATTTTTTTAATGAATTTTTTTTTTACGGATTCCAACCGCTACTAAGTGTAGCGGTTGGGTGGTGTGGCAGCAAAAGAAAAAAAAAGTGATCATGATTCCAACCATGATTGGCTTAAAAAAATTGCAATGATGCCAACCGCTACAAAGTGTAGCGGTTGGGTGTCTCCCAATTGCTACACTTTGTAGCGGTTGAGAGGAAATTCGTGGGCCCCCAACCGTTAGTCTTTCCAGCGGTTGGGGTTTTTTTCTGCTTCGCGAGACATTTTTGCAACCGCTTGAAAGAGTGGCGGTTGCTACTTTTTCAAAAAAAAAAAAAAAGATCTGGGCCATCCACGAATACACGTGGACGGTTAGATTTCCGTTGGAGAAATTGTTATTTCTCCACCGGTAGACAGTGATCGGCTCCCTATATGCATAGGAATGAAAAAGTTCTGTAAAGTTGTCAACTATCAAATGATTATTCTATGGCATGGAATGGCTCATTAGCTTAATCATTTGGAAGATTGTAATTGAACAAAGACTAAGAAAGGGTGCTATAACATTCAAGATTTAGAGAAAAAAGAAACTCTTTGTATGGCTTTTAGATTCAAGAAAAGCATATGACAAGGGACAGAGTTCTACCGGCCACGTTAATGGGGGTGATGGTTTCGTAACAGTGGCATTGAAACCTAACTGTTAACTAGATATATCAATCTCAAAGGTCATAGTAGATGCTTATACATGTGTGGTTTTGGTGTGTATACATTTTTTAATGCATGTACATACTGGATTGGAGTTGGTAGATTATAGTGGTCGTGATCGACTTGCTTTTATTATGGACTAAAAAAACTGGTGATGGTGGCATGGCGTCCATGAGTAAGGCATCCTATTCTTCAATGCCTAGTTCTAAGGTGGGTGGGTGAGGTAAAGTTGGCTGACAGTTATTTGTCGGAGCATTCTGTTGCTGCATACTTAGAGGTTGAAGCTTAGTTGCAGGAAACTCCTAATATGGTGACTTTTCTCTTTCGGAAACTCGCTTTTGCAATCCCAAGTTAGGAGCTCCATGGGATCTCGTCCCAAGCTAAGATAGGAACTCGATCCCGCTAGTTGGATAGAGATGCATGGAACAAGTGATAGAATACATGAAAATCAAGCTCTTTTCAACTCAATTCCTTGTTTCTCTCTTCCTTCAAGTCCTTAAAGTCTCCTTGTCTGTTGTTGCTATCTATGTAAACTATGCTAAACAAATGATACTACTCTTTACGCATTTATTTATTCAAGCCGCTCCCAACCTCAGATTCTTCTTGGTGCTTACGCTTCCCCGCCCCCGCCTTGTGCAACTAGGGGTTGAAGATGCAATTTGGAAGTAACATGCAGTGATCATTAAAAATGATCCTACTAGGAATTCTGGCATTTATGATTGGATGATTTTGGTTTTTTCCCTTATTTTGGGGCCTGCCTTGCGGGTGGTTTTTTGGTTTTTTTTTTTTGTGGGGGTGGAGCGGCTGATCTGTAAGTTGAACCTTAGGACAATTGTTGATATCATGGCCATGGGTTTCACCCCTTGGGATCTATGTGGCTTTCATCATAAAAAAAGAGTGAACTGAAGAATTCATTCTGTTACATGAATAATCACTTAAGCTATTCATAACATGGTAGCAGTTACATGACTAATCACTTAAGCTATTCATGTCTTTGGTGGCTATGGTACCAACATCTGTAACATCAACTTTTGGGCATTTGTTGATATCATGGCCATGGGTTGGGCCCCTTGGATCTCTTAGTGTTCGTTAATAATTGACAAGAACAAATAAACTAAAAATCAGTTTCATTTAGGCACTGGTAAACATGGTAGCGGTTACGTGAGTCGTCAATGTTCATAATGTTGGTGGCTATGGTTCAACTTGCAATTGTTGTATAGCAAGGTTACCAAGTTTTAGGTCTCTGAAAGGGGTGGACACATTTCTGGATGCTTGTTAAAGAGTCAGTACTTGGTTGAATTCTCTTTAGTGCCCCATTCTTTAGCTGTTGCATGTGTTACCTTATTAGAGTGTACATGCAGGGTTGTTTCTTTATTAGTTGTTTAAGTTCATAATAATTTGGTAACAAGCCTCTTCATTGTTTTGTTACAGACGCTGTGGATGATCTGATGTCTGAAACCCACGAATTGGGAGGTTCCTCCATAGTTGTTGATCGAGCGACGCCGAAGGTTATAATTTTGCCAGTAGAAACTAATTCTTTTGGTTTAGACTAGTAGTACCAAATTAGGAACTTATGTTATGTTCATCTTATAGACTGTAGGTAGGCTGGTGATGCTACTCAACATCATGTTTGTATTGAGTTTTAACTTAAATTCAGTAATGTGGCTGCTTATGTTTGTGCTTCATGATGTCTTGTTTTCAGGAGGACGACTTTAGACCTGTTAGCCGGATGCCTCAGGGTGGATATGGCGCTTATAATGCTTACATCACTGCTGCAACTAGATACGCAGCGTTAGGTGCTCCCACCTTGTATGATCATCCGGGCTCCATGTATGGAAGTAAGTACATCTTGAGCATACTCGCAGAACTTTTGGAAAAACATCTAAGGGTACACTATTGTTTCTTTGTACTGGTTTATCAGGAGGTGAATCTGCTCGTGGAATGGGCAAAAAAATCTTTGTTGGCAGGCTTCCTCAGGAGGCAGGCGTTGACGATCTTCGCCAATATTTTGGCAGATTTGGCCGTATTTTAGATGTATATGTCCCAAAGGTAATACATCAGTGCGTTGGAAATATTAAACACAAATGTATTTGGTAAGCTTACAGGCATCCGATTGGTTATTTGATGCAGGATCCCAAGAGAACTGGCCACCGTGGTTTTGGTTTTGTGACATTTGCTGAAGATGGTGTTGCAGATCGTGTGTCTCGAAGACAGCACGAGATTTGCGGACAGCAGGTATAATTTTCAAAACTCGTTACTTGAGCAGTGTGGACAATGTGGGAAAACCTATCGAGAGGCTCTACTGGAATGATTTTACTGCACATTAGTATTGTGCTTGTTTCGTGTAATTGTGCTTCTGTTTATTGAAAAGAGGCACACATCATATGGGAAGTAAGCCTTGGGTTGCAGGGGGAGATTTACTCAAGTACAGATGGTGCCTTGCTATTCTGCTCTCGCTTTGCAAAATTTTGGTTTTCTTATCGTATTTCGGAGTTTTGAATGAGAAGCCTTGTAGAACTTTTATTGGACGGATAGTGGTCCTTCGCTAGACTTTTAACAGCCAGTCAACTTGTACTGGCTCAAATTGATTTGTTCTTCTAGATGATAGGACTGCTTGCCCTAGCTATTTTGTCACCATCTATATGCATATGGTATTAACTCTCAGTTTGGCCAATAGTAAGTTTAATTCCTGCTTAAAGTTAGGCTCCTTTTGAAGAATTTAGAGCTCTTTTTGTACTCTGCTCAAGGGGTGTTAGTTGCTTCTTTATAGGGAATCACTCCTCGGTTTTCTCTGGTTATTAGATCTTTCTTAAAGTAAATGAATTATTTTTACTAAATTTAACTTTACATTGAGGTGATTTGATGTGATTGTGACATAGATACCCTCCCTTCCTACTATCTGATACCGTTTTCGATGCATTATCATGAACCTTAATATTGCTACTTTCTGTCCTAAGGTCTTTCTTGAAGCTGATTGATGAAAATGAGAACCGCCAATCGTTTTGGAACCAATTTTTTCATTTTCTGCTCTCTTTCAGGTTGCAATAGATTCGGCTACACCTGTTGATGATGCTGGTTCCAGTGGAAATTTCATGATGGATACACCTGAACCATATGGCGGTTATGCTGGTCCTATGCGTACCTATGGCAGAATGTATGGAAGCTTGGATTTTGATGATGTGAGTATATGTGTTTAAACTATAAATATTACCTTCATACCAACTGATGACTTATTGAGCATCTGCAAACTACTATTCATGCACTTTTGAAAGACCCTATTCACGTGTTTCACCCCACTCGAACTTGTGAAATACTATATGTTTTAAAGAATGGAAACTGGCCATGTCAAGAAGCCCAATATGCTACTTGCTGGTTTGAGTGAAGGTTTTGGTAATGAAACACCAAATAACTACTCCGAGTATTTGATTGACACATATTGGATTCCTTTTTTAATTTTTTGGGGGAGTATTCATTTCGTTTTATTGATGTCGCTACTCAAGAGTTGTCAGTTTCAAGATCAGTGCCCTAAATGTCGGCAGTTAGCAACATTTTTTGTTCCCCTATACATTTGACTTGGGATTTGCACTCTGTTGGTTGGTTCTGGTGATAGGATCTTTTTAGTAGGCTATACCTGGAACTTGCTTTTGATCTGGTTGCCTGTTTAAACAGTATTGGTCAGAGTAACAGAAAATCTCGATTTGCTAGAATTCTGAATGACCTTTGAAAATTTTTGGATGAATGATGATAATGCATTTTTATGTGGTGCAGTGGGGTTATGGCATGGGTGGCGGCATGGGTGGTGGCAGGCCTTCACGTTCAGATATGAGATATAGGCCGTACTAGAATTCGTCATCAGCAATGATATAATGCCTAATCCGAAGTTATTTTGGGCAAGTGAAGCAATGTATTGCGGCATTTACTAACTGAATTTACTTAAGTTTTTAGAAAAACCTTGGATTGTTGTTTCCTATGCATAGCCCCTCGACAGGTATCTAAAATTTATGTTTTTTTCTTTAATTGTTATACTCCGTATTACTGATGTTTAAATTTTTGTTACATTTGTGATGGTACATGTGGATGTCCTCACTATTTGCTGATTATCAGCAGAGTGGACAGGTAGTTTCAGCCATGGTAGTACTGTGTGTAACGTTCCAGTGATTTTTTGGGCTGGACTCCAATTTTTTGTATTGAAAACCTTCTCGCTATTCAGTCCCCACTTTTTCACATAAAAGAATGTGTTAAAAATGGTGCAAAAAGTAAAATCAGACTGGCGAACTTTATGAGTGATCAGAAATTCTACTTTCTTCAAAAACTTAGCAAGTCAAGCAATTGTCTGTCGTTACAGGGACATAGAAAACAAAATCATCGGACCAAAATTACCGCTTGCTTGGTTACCATTTATTCGTTCTTCATTTTCATATTTTGGAAGAATATGAAAACTGCCTTTTGAGAATGCGAAAACATTGTATTAAGTTGTTTGGTTATCATTTTCATAAGTATTAAATTAAACGCCACATGAGAAATATGAAAACTCGTGTATGTTGTTTCAATACCATTCGCCACACATTTAAGGCACAATAAAGGGAGTCAAGTTGCGATTATATATCAGCAAAGGGCTTGTAAGAGTTTTGAAATCGGTATTCTCGAGAACAGAAGAAAAAATGGTAACCAATCAAAGGAAAATTCAAAACCGTGAATATAGAAATAGATCAAATGGTAACCACAAAGCACCTGCAGACAACATTTAAGATACATTTGACTTGTTTGACAAGTCAAATCGAGAAACTGCAAGCTATAGCATGTGCGTATATGCTCCTTACTACCTGTCCTGAACGGGTTTATGGCCATGTGGGGATTGTTCTTCTTCTTCTTCGTGCTGATTTGCTAGATTGTGGTCAAGCTGCTTTCCTGCTTTTTTGCACATGAAGTTTGAACGTTATTTACCCGAAGAAAAGCAGTTTGGACGTTGAAACCGCAACTATAAAAAGGTAGCGCTCATCAAAATGATCATAGCTTCCTTCTCTACAACTTTCCTATGGTGTACTATATGCTTATTATGGATGCAATGCACATTTGAAATTCCAGCCTCACAGCTGCTGAAGGCAACCCAGCAAAAAAAATTTAGTCATGGAGGATTTGCCAAACTTGGTGATACCAAGCAAAGAGGCCACCGTATACAGCAGCCTTAGGGCGCTCGCAGTGGGATCCCCATAGTATTCTCTTATCTCAAGCCTTCCATATCCTCATGCGCGCTGTTGTACTTTTGAGTCGTCCATAGAAATTATTAAGGCTTCCATCTCTACTACTTCTCTGAACCTGCGAGGTATGCTACATGCTAACAACTGATGCAACATAGCCTCATTGCTGTTGACAGTAGTCGACCCAGCAAAAGTAACAGATGCTACGTGAAGAATTCAGCTACGGATTTGGAGGATTTGTTCAAGCCTGGTGATACCAAGCAAGGAAGCCCTCCACCCACTCGCGGGCATGCAGAGGACCCCATACTACAAGGTACTGAGGCATCCTCATGCACGGCGTTGTGCTATTATCAAGCGTTTTCTTTCACCTATTGCCTGTTATTGGGACCAACTCTCCGACAAAGGTCAACACAAAGCGGCATGTAATCAGGTGTACATCGAGGATGCTAAGGTCAAAGGTGTACGAAGAGGTCCGTCAGAATAACAATTCGAGTGTCTGAGAACATGTAGGGAATGATCATGCCGGTGCTTCTTCCCCTTCTCATGCGTTGGCCGAGGTCCTCAAGAGCAAGAGTAGATGAAATATTAGGACTCGCTTGTTTATTTTCTTTGAAGTCGAGTTAATTGCTGCTCCATAACATTATTTTGTTCGGATGATCATTCTTGTTAGTTTTTCTAAGGGGATCCTTTCTAGTTAACATAAGTTTACTGCGACTGCTCATCTTGTTTCCGTATTATTGATGCCATTACACTTTCGCTAGTAAGTTTATTATTCCTGATCAAACTGTACTTCATCAATTAGCTATGTGTACTTGGTACAAACGTCAGCAGCTATCATCCGTCCTCTATACCATGTTATCATAGGCCAATAAATGTCAACCCAGTGAACCAAAAGGTACTTCCAGTGGCTTCCATCCAATTGAGCAAATCAGTCACTTTTGTTTTGAGATTCACTGCATTATAAGATTTGTATTCAGATATTGTAAGTTTGTTTTACCGAGATCGAGCCACAGCAACCCAGGCTAGCTGTATCACCTTGCGTCCTTGCCAATCCTTCCCCAGAAGACACTGACACCATAAACAGCAAGTAGAATACGCGTTGCAGTCAGTTCATGGTCGAGTTCTTTTTGAAAAATATTATACAAACAAACAATAAATCTCGGTTAAGCTGTTTATGGGCTTTTCTGTGAGCTGATTTTTTGTGTTAATGCTCAAATTTTAGCGATCCCCAGTTTTCCAAGGTCACTTTCATTGGGCTCGGTCGCTTCTCTGGTTCGAGCCCCGTTGTTTCATTCTCCTTGGGCTTGGCTCGCTTCTCCGGTTCGAGGCCAGTTCATCCTTAACGCTTTTCATATTTAGACATACTGAAAAAACATAATTAAACATACGGAGCATTGATCCAGCTGCTCTCATCTACCCAGTGATCTTGCTTCGTCCCTACCCGGTTGTTAGAAACAAACCATATTTGGAGCTACAACAACATCTCCATTTCAATTTCGCCGTGCAATGTTATCTTTTCCTTTCATTTATTTATTTTGTTCCTTTTGTAGGTTTGTTGTTTGTCTTCATCCTTACGTGGTGAACTTGCTCGATTTTCGTCTTATCGCTTCCTAGAGATACTAGCACCCATGCTTTCCGTATGCGTTGCATTGGAGGGGCTCAATAGGACACAAGCTGTTAACGAGTGACGGAGGGGAGGCGATAGTACTGTATCACCGCAGTCTATTTATGGCGAAGTGTGTGACACCCAGAAGCAGAACCTTAATGGCATTCTGTTTGCATAATGCTGGTGGTTCTCATTTGCCTTTAAAAGGAAAAAATGTGTGGGGGTATGTACGGTGGAAGGATATCCAAGCCATAATAGAAATCCTAAGTTGGCAGGAAATAACCAGGTAGAATGAACACACGAAGCGGAGGTAGATATCCTGAATGTATGCTACAACGTTCTAGCTTTCGTTAGATACTAGTAACGATCACGTGCTTTGCACTTTATATAGTAATTTGAAATAAAAATATTATGAATCTCGGTGAATAACACAACTAAAATTAATCAATATAACTATTATAATTAAACTATAACAATAAATCAGTTGTTAACTGTTAATCAAATGCTCGAAATATGAAAAATTAATTAAGCATCGTCTTACTTTCAAACCCAAAATTTTCACACCAATTATCACGAATATTTTTTTTACTATTTATCATACTTATTACTTTCATCACATCAAGTTACCGCTAAAGGGAATCCTGACTTTTTCATATTATACCTTGTTATCGAAGTTACACTGATACTGTAATTAATCTCAAACATGTTACACAAATATCTAACTCTTACGAAATATTACAAGATTGATTGTACAGTAATACAAGTAAGGAAAATATTTAGAGATAATTTCTTGTAATATTTTTGATGACATATACATAAGTCTAGGAAGTAAAATTAAGAAGAAATTTGAATTATAGTAAAATGATATTCACAAAAGTTCAAAATTAAACTGAAAATGATTGCCGAAAGTAAAGTGTCTAACGGGAAGAAGTTATGACTATAACAAACTTTGTAAGACGAAATACCTCAAGAGCTTAAATGTTGTATCTTTAAAACCAATAATCAAACGATCTTAAAAGATTTAACAGGACACATATAAAAACCGAACTACTTAGGCAGCAAATTTAATAATCCTAACTTTCAATGATCTTTTCAAAGTTTTTCTATCTTTACTTTTAGAGTTTTGACCATTTTTCCTGGAAGCAACACCCTTAAAGTTCAAAATATCATCACTTAAGATTTTCAGCATCATTCAGTATCCATCTTATTTCTTTGTGTGCAATGGTGACCATTTCTTGTAGCGATGATTATTCAGGGTCAAAATATATTTTCCAGTTTTGCTTTTGGCAATGATCTAGTATATTACTCCCTCTGTCCTAAATAAAATTATCATATTTTATTTTTGGACTGTCCAAAAAAATTGATCAGTTTCTAAGTTAAAAAATTTATGTAGTTGTTTTTACATGTTCACAATTTATATACTTTTATTATTCGACTTTTCTCTATATATTTAATTTTCCGTCAACCCACTTCTCTTTACTTAATCACTTTCTTCTCCCCCCTCCCTCTCTCGGGATAGAACGGAAAACTCATATCCTAAATAAGCATACAATCAAATATGATCAAATAATTTTATTTTAAGATTAAAATACATAGCAAGTCTTTTTTTTTTTATAACTTTTTTCTAATTTAAGTTCCAACGTTCGAGTATTTGTCTAAAACTATGCTTAATCTTAACTGTAATTTCTTTTTTCTACTTTTCAATTAAAAAATCTTTAGTGTACTCTAAATTTTCTAGATAGTGTACTCTAAAACTTTTTTTTATGTTTATCTAGCACGACCTTGTTCATCTTAGTAGTATATTAAGGAATTTTATTTTTAACACAGACTTATATGATAATACCAAACCTACTCATTTAAAAAGTCGATATACATGTGTGCTTGTGTGTATCCTTCTCAAATCTATACCGCGAAATAAATGTGTGAAATTGATATCAGATAATGGTAATGAATTAAGTAATTTCAATAATGCTTATAAATCTACGTTTTTCACCTTATATTTATATATATGCATTACAGGTTTAATATAAATACAACTCAACAAAAGTTTATCAAGAATAATTTCAAATCATTCATCAAATAAAGACATGTATCATCAAAATAAAAAGGAAAAAATATTACCCTTGAAATAAAGTTTTGAGAGTTAAGAAATTTATAGGCTTAATTGCACGCATGACCTTGAAATTATGGTATAATTACGTGTGTCCATTAAGTGGAATAATAGCACTCATGTCCGTTGATCAAACGAAAATACTGAAAAATGAAAAGATCAGAATGCCTATCACATAGGAACACAATTCTTCAAATGTCATTCCTCGTCCTTCCATCTCTCCATACAGCCCTACCACCATCACCCCTTTACACTTCTTCAGCTTCAACATATAATACACACGCTCTCACACGCACACACACCCACAATCAGCCACAACCACAGTCACAATCACGTCCCTCCATTATCGTGTTCTTCAACTTTCTCACATTTCTTCAACCTTCTCACCCAATAAATTGTCATAACTTTCTCACTTTGCAGCAAACCATCACGATTCAACAAATGAAAATGCGAATTTGGGGTCTGAAATCTAAAAGAAGGTGGATAAGATTGTTATTTGTGTCAACCCAACAGCACGGTATCCGCTGCCATTAACCACCACCAGAATAACCTTTCACCACCACTATTCAACCTACCACTACATCCAATCAGTCCAACATCTCCTGAAATCCACCCTCTACAAACCACAATCACCATCAATCAGCCTTCCACAACCCACCACACCTTTAGTTAATAGGCCTACACACACACTTAGCCAATGTTCTAGACTTATGACTGAATTGGCGATTTTGAAATTTGCATGTTTATCTTGCTGCCCAGGATGTTTACAGTGGTGGAGGCGTCTAGAGGATGGCATAATGTGGAGGCCGACGTTTGCCGGCGCTGGAATAAGGCGGGTGAGACTGAGCCAATTTGCCAACTTTCAAGCTAAGTGCTTGCCGAGAAAAGTGAGGTGGCGAGATGGGGGAGAATTTAGATTGAAAGCTTAATTTAAAAATTAGGATTTGTAAATTTTTATATTTTATATAGCTTATAGATTAAAATAAGGGCAGTATTAATATTTTAAAAAATACGTATTGGACGTAATAATATTATATCTCGAAACACAACAGATCATATAAACACAATAATAATATGAAAGATATGTTGTCATGCAAATAAGGGTATTCGAATAACTCTAATACGAATATGAGATTATGTACTTACCACGAACTGAGTTATAATGATCTAGCGATTCATAAAAGTTATAAAAAACACTCTTATGATAACTTTCTTACACCAATATGTGTCTGCAATTGAAATTTAGAATTAAACTTCAGTTATATTATAGTTTTAATGTACGAATGTGTTTGCATTGAAATACATATACATGCAAAATTATTAAAATTTGTAACATACACATCAACATACAATTATGTTATACAAAATTAAAAAGGGATTGAAGTTTCTGACAAAATATTCAATTTAGTATAAGTAGATTATGTTTATGTTTATTCTTAAAAGTTATAGAAAACACTTCTCCTGCAAGTTGTAGTAGCTCAAAGATATTTAACTCAGATGCAGAAGATATAATACGTTTGAGGTTTTAGCTTTAACGTGAATGGAAGTTGTAGGTTTTGATAAAAAAAAAATCAGTAATTAAAGAATATACAGGAGTTCAACGGTGATTTTATAAGTTTTCATAAAAAAAATTCTTTTTTACTAAAAAACAAAACAACTCTAACTAAAACATAGATTCCTATAAGGGTATTATAAGCAAAGATACTTGATATCCTAAAAGAAGTCAAATACACCTTTTTTTTTATAACAAAACTATAATTCAAAAATGAGTATTTGATGGGAAAAATGTTTTTAGTAAAAAACACCTGTAATCAACACTAATTTTGGATGAAGACTTCAGTTTAAAAATGGTATCTTAAAAAAAAAAAGGCCATTTAACTCTATTTTAGGATTAGATATGAATTTAGAAAATTCGAGAAAATTCCAGTTTTACGACAGCTTCCTTATACCAATATTTGTGTATTCAAAATTTACTAATATGTTTGTATTAAAATATATATACATGCATAATAATTCAAATGTGTAGCATACACATCAACATATAAATACGAAATAAAAATTAAAAAGGATTGAGTTTCTAACAAAATATTCAATGTAGTTTAAGTATATATTATTTCTCTAAAAATACTATATAAAACTTTACAAGTTATTTTCTTTAAGAAAATATGATAGAGAACATGTAATAACACTAAGGTAATTTAGCTTTAACGTGAGTGAAGGCGGTAGGGTTTGATAGAAATTTTTTCAATAATTAATTAGAGAGCATGCAGGAGTTCGAGGGTGATTTTGTAAAATTTTCATAAGGTTTCTTTTTTCTTTAATAAAAGTCAAAACAACTCTTTACTCTAACAAGAACATATATTTCAATAAAGATATTTTAATGAAAGAGTCTTGTTACCATATGACAAGTCAAAAACACTCTTATTTTTTAATCACACTCTTATTAAAAATAGGTATTTAATGAAAAAAAATTTTAAGTCAAAAATCAAAGCAATCCTTAATTCTAACCAAAACATATATATCAATAAGGATATTTCAAGGAAAGAGGCTTTATATCCTATAAGAAGTCAAAAACACCCTCATTTTTAAATAACACTCTAACTTAAAAAGGGTATTTAATGGAAAAAAATTTGTTATAGGTCAAAAACACCATTACTCACCCTTAATCTTCTATTGAAATATCAATTAGAAAAGAATACTTTAAGGAAAAAAAAGATTAGCTATTTAAGCTCATACGTACTTTTATATATGTATATATAAATTATATACGGCAATAAGATCGTGCAAATGCCATCTAATCTGTTTTCCTCTCGATGGGGGGAGGGTGATTTGCTCTTATACCTGAACAGAGTCCACATATAGCGTCTGCCACTATCCTGGCATCCATTTTTATCACAAAAAGTCAATTATCCCCCCTTGAAGCCTAAACACCAAGCCTTCTATTAGAAGATATGCGCCTGTCCAATTTACTAGGCCTCCATTTGATTTCGTTGAACAAACGACAGCAACTCCAGCCCAAACCTGTTACACAGAATACAGTGAGTATCTTGTTTCCTGTGTCTTAGCAAAAACAAAGCATTAAGTTGCAAGTCCAAAGTACATTAGAGCATTTTAACATATGAATTTAGAAGAACACAAAAATTTGCAGCCAATAAGTAACCAAACTTTGCTAAACTGATGTTGGCATCCTGTCATTGCTATATGGCCTGATTAGCAATGGACAGCTTGCATTTGGTAATGGAGCTATGTATCTACACAGAGATGCCAATCACCAGATATCATATTATCTTTGTAATCGTTGCTAAGCTAATATGCAGTTTCAGATGATTACACAAAAACAACAGTTAAGGATTACTACAATTACCTTCGTGTCGAGATTGAAACAGAAGCAAGATTCGGAGGAACTACGATGCATGACAAGCAAAGCAACCGCGTAGAGAACCCATCTTCACATACTTACGGATGGAAACAACTTTCCGAGAAGTCCTGGGTGCCCGATTAGCAGAACTTTCTGTCATTAGCCTCCTCATCTCTTGAGCTTTTATTTGAGCCTCTCTCAGCCTTTTTAAGATCTTATCCATTGATGATGATCTCCTCTTTTCCAGCTTCATCTGAACATAAGTTGTAGTTAGTAAAGGCCCACGGCATTAAGTGTTCTCTACCTCTATGCCAGCACTCCATGAGCTCTTTTGTGAACAAATATATAGGATTTTCCTCCTAAAGGATCAAATAGCAAGCAGCCAAGTGCAGGAATAATAAATAAATAAAAAACACTCTAAAAATGGGGATATAGAGGAGACATCTTTGGTATATTGACTGAAAGTTTGACATCAAGCTGAGTTTACACAGACCTCTAGCTTCCGAACTGCTGCCTCAGCTTTTGCCTTTTGCAAGTTCTCCCAAGCAGTGATCTTAGCTTCTTCTTTTTGTAGTCTGCAAACACACCAAAATTTTTTTTTATTTATGATGCCCCTGCATGCGCTGTACCACTGTTGATGGCAAGCACAAAATATAGAGCTGTAAAGACTGATGGCCTACTTAACCATTACGCTATTCTTTAGAGGGGGAAAATGGTATCCGGAAAGGGAGCTTTTGTGCTGACGATATTGCCACAGCCAAGGATTATATTGCGATAACAACTTGCAATGAAGAGATTATTATGCCCTCAAGAATCTTTGCCATCTGTTTTCGCTCAAGACAGTCATCTTCTTTCAATTCCTAAAACCCAAACCCAGATGGGTCTTCAGTCTTCACATATCTCCCTCGTTGTCAGTGCCCCACATCTATTGGTGTTATTGCTTAGATGCAGACGTTTGTGTGATACGTACAGCAAACTCTTATATAAGCATTTTCACACAAATCTATGCAAGCTCAGGCTCGCAGATGTCGCATCTTGGTTTATCAAACGATGTTGTATCATTCACTTTGGGTTTAATCGGAGATTTGATCATTAAATGCACCGTGACGTGTTTCCATTTGTCAGTCTTCAAAGATGGACAAAAGAGCCATCCATTCTGTGCTAAGTGGAGGAATCAATTACAAATATCAGTTCAATCGATCAACTTGCATATGGTTGGAACTGTGATAAGGATTGCTTCTTTCTTAGTATCATACGTGAATTCAGTCTTTTGTAGGTGAGCCACTGTTTTGAGTGGAGCGAAGTTGCTCTTCCCCACTATAGTAATTACTTTCTACCAAAGTCAGAAGCTACCAATATTCCCGGCTACGCTCAGAAAAAAGGAATAGGACGGCATTTCAATTATCCTTCCACGGTACAAGGCGGACATCAAACACTTTGGGTAACCAAAACATATGACCGTAATTCTCCATTACATGGGACAAGAGTAATTGTCACCTTTATAGATCAAGGTAAATGTGCAGGGTGTTTTGTTGATATTGTCTCAACTCTATATCAATGCATTTGGCTTAGGAGGTGCGTACTATCAAAAGGCTTGGCTTATAAGGTTGAAAATTTTCCGGAAGTTCCCTTCTCTAAGTCCTATTTATACTACATTGTCGTTAATACTATCATTGTTATTACTTCGTCTATGTGCTTTACTTTATGCAGAAAAGGATGCACGAAACAACATTTGGAGGTCCAGACAAGGCAAATAAGGCTATTGAGTCCAGGATGGTTTACATGGTAGCTATTTGGCCTTTTTCTTGTCATATAATCACAGATTTTAACCTAGGTGCAGATAATTAAATGTCTAAATGATCACTATGCACAAACCTTCTTCAATAACATTTTTTTTGACACGATAAACACCGTGATTATTTAATCCTTAAAAACAAATAATTGATGCTCAAGTAATTGGTTATTTCTGGAAATACTAGCCTGTTATTTCCAAAAGGAATGGTGGATTGAATCTGATTCAGGGGGACACGTCTGAACTACAGAGAAATGCGATTATACCCCAAGCAAAAGGCCCAAAATATGGTCCGTGAAAAAAATATTTGCAGTTGTTTGTATTGCCTCAAGAACTGAATATAGCATGTCTCCAAACTGTATTGAAAAGCAAAAGTCAGCAATGTCGGCTACAAAATGCAAGGTTTTACATGTGTGCTATTGTCTGAGTTGATGACTAAATTCAAGGCAGGATGTAAACACTAGAAAGAGACAGAGCAAGGTGTTATAATAAAGAACATACTTTGTTGTACTTGCTGCCTCTGCAATATCCCAAGGTGAGGCTAGGCCCTTAACATCTGGTGAGTCTTTCTTCATCATTCTCACCACGTGCCTGTTGGAGTGCCTGGTGAAAGTGGCTCCTTTGTCTTCCTGCACATCCCTGACTTCCACTTTAGCAGAATGTTTGTTGTGCAGCTCCACTGTGGGAGGAAGTGGGAGAGCAGAGCTAGAGAATGATGACCTTCTTTTGGGAGATGTGTGGCTGCTGCCAATGGGACTCATCTGGGTTGCCATATCTCGTCGTGGAACAACACGAGAAACAGTGGTCTCTGCATCCTTGCTGCCATCAAGCTTGTCATCTGTACACTTGATTCATCAGTGACAAGCCAAAACCAGAAAGCGGAAATAAAGAACTCGTCATTGTTTTTTGATAGATAATCAACAGCCCCTAGGAGCATGGGGCTAAAAGCACAATCCACTAGAGCGCTGAAGGAACAGAACCCATGTCCATGACGTACACAAGTACTCCATGATGACAGGTCTAAATTGACAAACTTCTTAAATAATCAGCAGAAAGATCATAGCATCTCCTAAATAATGCACCCGGATCTATGCACCGTGTAATTCAGCAATGTCCCAGTACACAGAGTATTTGGATCAAGATTCTAAGATCAGATGCATAACATCTAAGCTGTTGCGTTTTGTGCATGGTTAGTGATCATCTCAAAGGTCACGACTTTTAGGACAAATTTGAGTATATTGGTCATTTCTGTTGCCATTTATTGTATGTGGCTGGAGCATACTGTTAGGAACTTTAAGATAAAGATTCTCTGAAGTTGCACTGCAGAAAATTTCACAGCTAATCACTTCGCGAGTCCTGAGTTGGAAGAAGCTGGTTAGAATGCAGGATAACTGGGAGCTATGCAAGACGTGGGGCATCCCTGAGTATGCACTTCAAGAGGCTAGCCTTGTTCTTTTCTTTCCCAACTGCAGTGCATGAGGGAGTGTTCTTGCATCTTCTGTGTAATTGTCTACTGTTAAAGTTCTGAAATTAGTTTGGGCCTTTATAGGAAAAAGAAAAGATTAGAAAGGGGCGGCCTATTTCAGCAGCCTTTTCTTGCCAAAGATGCATTAGCAATAACTGTTGGAGTTTAGCGACAGAAGAGACGCGGAAATAGGCAAAAGGATGAGATGTAGCCCCTCATCTTAACATACACCTGCTTCAGAAAGTAAAAACGACGTCTCTTATCCATTTAAGTCCTATTATGCTCAGTTCCACACAAATAACAGCACAGAGGCTGCTCTAGAAGTATCCATGCCCCCCTGATATCACAATGCACTCAATGTTCCTGTTTGGTCTTCACCACATCAGAAGCTTCCTGGGCATCACCCGCCGCCACACACAAAGATAAGCAGAGTGGCAGGCAACTCTTCCCCCACCAACCCATAATGCAACAGTATGTGGTTACATGTCTCCTCAACTATGCACATACACCAGTCTTGAAAGCTGAGACCTTCCATGTCAGGAAGCAAGCTTCAATTAAGAACATTCAACCTCAAAAGCCTTTCTCTACGAAGAAATAGGTCCAGCCCCAAGTAACTCCACTAGTATGATCGTACAATTATTCTTCGCTCAAAGAGGAAACCTTGAGAGTAGCACTTTTCCATCTGAAACATCAAGTCCACCACTTCCGTTCTACACCACGAAATCTTGGTACGTCCTCCTAAATGGGGTTCTTAAACCGTTATATATATTTGAATGACAATGAACACTAGAAGATACAATCAGGTCGTTCCAAAACACATATATTTAAGATTATAAAATTAACCTTGTTCCCCTTAACCAGCATGGCGCATGCACACGCCCTATACCCCAACCAATGGCCGTGTGATACTGCCAACTTGTTATACAGATTCAACTGAAACAATTTTGCATCCGCTGCTGCTCAAACACCATACATTCGGAATGTTGAATCATAGCCTACAATTTATGTCCAAAGCCTCCAGCATTAGAATCTAAATTGGCTATCAACACCTCACGTACATCTTTTTAGTTTGAGTGACATCTCAATGGGGTGTAGGTACCAACTCTGCAGATTGCTGCACTTCCTACCACTGAAGGAAAGTAGTTATGCAGCACGAACTGATTCTGAGACAAATTATATCTCTGTTCAACTACTGCTATAAATGAGGTGCAGGACGAAGTCTGAGGTGCATGGCTTCCACCTAAGCAGACATGGGTCGGTTCAAACTGCATCGGCGCGTGCCAAACCCGCCTAATCTTGTTCAGACTCTGAAAAGTTAATGAAGCACGAGGTGGAGAGCACCATGATACGCATTCCAACTATCTCTGACTAATCCTACCTAATGAACTCGAGACTTGGGTGATGTATTCTCAAGTCATCTAAACACTACACGGCCACAGACATTCTTTTACGACAATAATGTGCTTAGTCCCAATCCAAGTTTTAACTTTCGAATCTGTTGCATTAGATGTTACACGAACTTCTTATGTTTTGAGCCACTTACTCAATTATCATTTCTAGGAAACCGCTTCAGTTACACCACTGAATAAGAATTTAGTAAATTGATGACAGCAAGCTATAAAAGAGGTCGATAGATGCCTGGGAGCCAAGAAAAGAACATTATACCTTGAGAGCTGGGCAGTGAAGATTCACTCAACAGATCTGACCATCCAGGTACACTAGTAGATCGAGCTATGCAAGTCTCGGCATTAACAGCATTAGATGCACCAAGGCCACCAGCATAATGAACAGATATACCGTCAGCTCCCAGTACACCAGTTGTAAAAGGAGACCCTGCAATGAAATTCTTCATGCTACCACCTTCAAGCATTACAGCGGGTGAAAAGTTTGAAAAGTAGGCCACACCTGGAGCACCCAGCGGCCCACTCTTTGACTTAGGTCGCCTCTGAGGCTGCACTACTGAAGCCTTACAAACACCGTATCCCAAAATCGGGCTTGTAATCCATCTCTCCGCATCGTCCCATTTCGAAGGCAAAGCCCTTCCACTATTGAATGGCATCAGCGCAGCCGCGCTTATATGCCTCCGGCTGCCATTCGCCGGCAACGCTACTCGCTCCGAACACCAGCCCTTATTAGTCCCTCCCACATTGTTGTCCCCGTATTCCGGCGTTCCGGGGCTCGTGTAAGCACCAGAATTTCGAAATGAAGTAGAAGTTTTCTTCATTCCTCAATTCTCGCAACTAGCTAGTTGCATTTCTCACTGGATTCTTCGAATCTATAAAACTGTAAAGAGGGCTACAAAGTTAGGTCATTAGTACACCGAAATTTTACTTGCATAAAAAGCAACTTCAGATGAACTAACACTAAGGCCATCATCTTCATCTATGTTTACCATTTCACCTTCTAGCTCATAATTGTGTGCCCGGAACTAAAAGATAATAGTGCATTAGTAAAATGTGGTGTATGTTTGAGTGTATTTTCTTGTGGTTACCAATTTTCTAGGACCACTGTGAGGCTCGTGAAGGACCAGGCACTGCCAAGTATTAATAAGCAAGAATTGGACGAATTGGAACAGGAAGACTCCATTACAGGTTTGGATCCCACGCCAAAAAATAAAAATAAAAAAAGAAAGAAAGACAGAAAAAACCAACCCCTACGATCAATGTCAAACAGATATATATAATTTATTTCCATCGAAAGACCTGAATCTCACACCACAAAGCAACTTAAATATGAAATGTGCCGAACAATATAAAACTCAAATGCAAAACCTAGTTTGGAAATCACCTTTAAATGGGTAGGATTAGAAGCAAACTGCAAAGCATGGTGATCTGTAAGCAAACACAAAAGAGTAGAGAGTTTGTCTCTATGCCTGGCATTACCGAAAGATACAGATGCAGAAAGCACAGTGTGAACGCATGTTACAGTTTCGGTGCGGTAATGGTTAAATTTGAAGGAATTGAATAGTAGCACTAGTTAGCTACTGGTCGAATGTTCGTAAGATGTTTGACGAAATGTCTGGCTGAAAAAGACTGTATACTGGGGTTCTTCTGAAAGATTAATTAATGGGCAGTGGAAAGAGGACTAAGTTCAGTCAGGTTTTGTCCGGAGGAGGGAGGTGGAGGTGGGCCTGCATATCTTGTCCGAGACCAGATTACTGGGCAGTCCCATGTGACATCTACCCCAATTCTTGGGGTAAGGGGGGGGCGTGGTTTCACACATATACATACCACATACATAAATGGATATAGTTTCTTTTATTGATTTTTTTTGTAAAATATTGTATTTTAGTTTAGCGTGATATGAAATGCATTATATTCGCATTTTCAAATAGATGACTTTTGATCCCGGACTTGAGATATTCTTTTATATAAGTAACTTCTTGTGACCCAGTTAAAGGAGACACAAATACGAATGAATTACAAAAACTTAATAAAACTCGTTCATATGTGTTTTGGTCCATCGTATAGTAGTATATAAATATACACGCACTCGCTCAATTTGCTGTCGTGCTAATTTCCATTTTTGTGTGGGATTTGTATTACCAAGACCCAATGCACTTTGTGGATTTTATTTGAATTTTGAACAGGGACGGACCCATAAAGTCTAATCGAAGGGAGTTAAAAAATGATTAAATTCTTTTTTTGATGGTTAACATAAAAAATATAAAAGGTTTACGTTCACATAAAATATGAAAAATAAAAAAAATGTTATACTAGCATCACTATTGAATAGATTGCGCTCAATTTAACTATTAATCATACATATTTTACTATTCATAGTGATTTATTTAACTTGATAACGCTAGTGAACAACATATTGCTAATCTTGCATGAAAGAAACTTAATTCTTAATATAGATGTGTTGCTAATGTGATTATCAATTCTATGTGTACAATAATAATCAATAAGTTAACATGCTATAAAAATTTAAACTAAAGAAAACTAATATTGATATATTCATGTTTTCCTTATAATTTGAAATTTTAGAATTTAAAATTTGAAAGAATGACGATGGATCAAGGAGATAAGAAAGACAAATTTATGATGGGCTGTGGCATAAAGAATAATAAACACAACAAAATGAAGTTCTAATTAATTAATGTTACAATATAATAATATTTTCATAATTATGTTAAATATGCTGAACCATTATCTAAAAAAAAATCTCCAAAAGTTAAGGGGTGCCGTGGCCCGTTCCGGCATCATCCCTGGTTTTGAATGACCATCTTGAAGGTATTTATTTGCCCGGACTCCAGTCTCTGTCTTTTTCTTCTTATATCCATAAGACAAGCTTGAGTTATAGTGCCATTCGATCAGGCACAGGGAAAGGACGGCAAGTCTTGGGTGCTTGATCTTGCGTCGTGGTTGTCTTCTTTGTCTTTGTTTCCTAAATTTATTACTTACGTGTAAAAAGATTCACTCTGCTCCGTTGTAATTATTTAGGATATAACATTTCGTCCAAGCTTAAATTCATAAATATAAAATGATTTAAGAATGTCAGACACAAAGGGCCAGAATTAGGGGCTGACCTTGTGTACGGCCGCCGTCGATGATCGTTGTACTCCCGACCTTTTGAAAGTTTATTATATAAATCAAAACGAGGCTTGCTTGTATCCATGTATAGTAGATATATAAGAAATGTAAGCTACAATAATCGTTTTTCATATTCCATTAAGAAGATTATCGGTCTAGAGCTTTAGTTGTCTTTGGTTTTTTTTAGATCTTTTATATCTAGCTATTACTTTCGCATTCGAACTTAATTTGGTTTGGAACGTGGCCATTTGTCATGGGTGCCCCTTGGCACCAACCATGACAAGCACTGCGCCCATGTGCCTGCCCAACACAGAGTCCATGCACCCACGCTCACCTAGCACAACGCCCATACACCCTCCCAACATAGCACTCGCAAGCTCGTCAAGCCTCGTGCCCATGCGCCCCTTCAAGCACAGCGCCCCTGCGCCCGACTGCAGTGCCTGTGCACGCCGTGAGCCAACCGTGAAGATTTGAAGATCCAGACGTGCGTTTTTACTCAATTTTTGTGAAGATCACCTTTGTATATATTTAAAATTTTTTATAAAACTTCAAGTCATTCCGAGTTGTATTTCTCCAAAAAGGGGCGCTATAACTCCTTGAGCATAGTGATATCTACTACTGTCACTTTGTATTTTTCTCCTTATGGTACTATAAGGGAGGTCATGTAGTCTTGCGCTAGACACCCTTATCCGAGAGTCCCATGCCCTTTAAGCACAGCGCCCCCGCGCTTGACTGCAGTGCCCGTGCACGCCGTGAGCCAATCGTAAGGATTCGAAGATCCAGGCGCGCGTTATTGCTCAATTTTGGTGAAGATCACCCTTATATATAATTTTTTTGTAAAATTTCAAGTCATTTCAATTTGTATTTCTCCAAAAAGGGGCACTATGACTCATCGAGCATAGTAACGTCTACTACTATTACTTTGTATTTTCTTCCTTATGGTACTATAAGGGAGGTCATGTAGCCTTGCGCCAGACACCCTTACCCGAGAGTCCCTTACTTTGTTTTAGTTTGTCTGTCTAGTTAGATTGCACACTGTGGATGCAAACAAAGCTTTTTGTAAGTTGTAATGATGACATTAAAGTAATGAGGATATTTGTAACATTTTTGCCCTTGTGTTGAAATCTACTATTTGTGCACTGTTTTATGTAATGTTGATGCACAATTTGTTAAAAACTGTTGAGATTAGTTGACGGACTCTTCTTGCAAGTGGCAAGACGAGTGCCACACACGATTTCCTTTATGTCATCAAGGGTCACCATATGTCACCATTGTATGCCATCATTGTATGCCATATAGTGCCAGCAATTTGTAATATATACATACCAACAATAAAATACAAAGATCAGGCGCGAAAGCAATTTAGAATCGCAAAACTTTTTCCTTTAGTGCAAATTTATAGGTTCAAGTCTTTACGACAAGACATTTGTGATACAAAGAAGGGTTAATTACACCTATGTCCCTGAAGTTTGGAGGTAATTACACTCGAGGACAATAGTTTGCAATAATTACACTTATGTCCGTTGACCAAACGGAATTGGAAAAATCCTAACGGTTTTGATAAAAAGACTTTGTTGCCCCTGAATTGAAACCTTATTTATTTTTCAATGCCATCATTTCATCTTCTTCCATGAATTCCAATACTCTTCATCTTATTTTTAATACCATTAATGTCATTACTCTCCCCCCCCCCCCCGCGCCCCCGCCCCAACCCCATTTCTATCTCAAAACTTCCCACAGCACCCCTTCGTCAGCGACTGCCTCGCCGCCGCCGCCACCTCGTGAGACGGAAGCACCTCTGCCTTGCCCTAAGCTACCCAATCGTCGTTGGATCTGCTCCGTTGCACTGCCTCCGACCGCTATTGGGATCTTGGAAAGACGGGGGTCGCGGTGGCCGTGGATCGATGGTGGCATCGAGGCAGACAGGGGTCGCGGTGGCTTGGGAAGGGAGGGAGTGGGGATGGTGGCAGTACATTGGGATGACGGAGGGGCTGCCGCTGGGGTGGGATAAGGGGAGGGCACTGAAACTCCCGCCGGTGAATCTTTCGGCAGCAAGATCTCCCATCGCGCAGATTAGGGGGAGGGGTGGACGTTGACGTGGGTTAAGGGGAGGGGGCGACGACTGCATGGATTTGGGGGAGGGGGCGGCGGCGGCGGCGTGGATTAAATTAGGGTTGGAAGGGATGAAAATTAGGGTTTCCTTCAAAAAAAAATTGAAAGCTTTTGTAATTAAAAAATATCATAATATGATTTGTAATATTGTATAAGGGTAGTATTGTCAATTTAAAAATACATGATGATGACATAAGTCAAAAAGTATATTTTTTTAACAGAACCCTGACGAATAGATACAAGTGATACATTTGAAACACTTTTGGTCATGAAATGTTACATTTTGAAACTTTGTGTCCTTTACTGTAATTACCTCATAACCTCAGGGACATAGGTGTAATTAGCCCTACAAAGAAAAGGACAAAATAACGTTAGCTAATGTCAAAAACAACGTTAAGAGAGTAGCACTAAATTTAGTGTATAACACATTTCGAACTCTTATGTAGTCTTGTACGAGTCATTCGCAACAATATTGGTGTAACTGAAGGTTGTGCTAAACCTTTCTCATGGTTTCGGCTTTTGTTTGCACTTTACAAAATGCTATTTTCAAAAAGAATAAACTTTGGCTCCTTCCCCGATTGTTGGAATCTTTCTCCAACCCCATATATAGTGACAATTAATAGTTGCTAAATGTTTCTAGTGACTTTTCTTCTAATACTTTCAGCGACAATTATTAGCAATACTTTTTTAGAGTCACTAAATAAAAGTCACTAGAAACATTTAGAGACGATTGATTGTCACTATAAAGGGTAGGAGGAAGATTCCTCCAACAGGGTAGCAGCCAAATTTTTTCCTTTCAAATAAATGAGACTTTTACTTTCCTTAGGAAGTTGGTTATGATAAGAAGTCCTTCTTTCTTAGGCAAAGCATAACATTACTACATGCATACTTCTTATTAGGTTTGTTCTCCCAAACTTCTTCCTAACCTACAAAATCAAGGTTCAGTTTTGTTCAATTTTTTCTCAGTTTTTAATTTTTCAAATTCAGCTTCTCCTTTGGTTATCATTGCTAAAATTTCTATCATTAAAAAGACAGAAACAAGTAGTATTCACCAACCTTTTTACAAAAATATTATTAAAAACTCTGGTTTGACAAACCACTTGTAACTCTTCTTTTTCTATTATAAACAAGGAAATCAGCCATTACGATATGTAATATCACATTTTATATGTTGGTTTTTGCATGAACATCTTGTTGCTAGAAATTGCCCCCCCCCCCCCCCCCCCCCCGCGCCGACGAAAAGCCTTCCTTTGGATCCTATTCTATTATCCACCAAGCAAACTGACCACTGATGACACTTTTTTTTATCCTTTGTTGACAATTGAATATGAATTTTATCAAAATGGTGTTACTGTTTGCCCTTATGTCAGAATTTAGTCTTTATGAATCAAATTTATAAGTTGTTGTGACCATTTGACGGACCTATCTTGTCTGTGGAGAGTTAAATGTCACACACAATTCCTCGTGCTACCAAACCCATCGCGTGGCACGCCAGAAATTTCTAACAAGTTTCAAAATTTATAATATGGCTAAAAATATGAACTCTAGTTGGATCAAAAGGGAAAACAAATTTCTAAACTTGAGATTGAACGATTTGACTTTTCCAAGTACTATTGATACTCTGTCGTCTAAGTTACTTAGCAGCTTAATTTATTTTTAATTTGGACCCCTCCCGAAGTTTTAACTTTGTGGATGCAAAGGACACTGAACATAAACGGGCTCACTAATCTTAGGTAGTGTTTGAAATCACTTATAGTTTTGTTTTTCTGTTTTTTAAAAAGATAAAAATAAATTGGTGTTTGATTACCCAGTTTTTATTTTGAGTTTTTTCTTTGGTGGTGGCCGACCGGTCAGCAGTCGCCGGCAGTGGCTACCGGTCGCCAGCGACAGGCGGTGAGTAGTGGCTGTGGCGGTGGGAGGGTGGTGGTCTCAAAATAAAAACCAAAACTGAAAATCCAAAACTCCTAAATAGGACTTTTCAAAAATAACAACTGGTTTTCCAAAACTGAAGAAAAAAAAATAAAAACTGTGTGTCAAACGCGTTTTTTTCTCCAGTTTACAAAATTAAAGAAAAAAACAGAAACCAACAAGTTATCAAACAAAGCCTTATTAATGTCACTTGCTAATGTGGAGATCTCACGTATATGATGGCTCATTCCCACATATATTTTACTACTTCTTCCGTCTCACATGATTTGATCAATTTCCTTTTACACGCAGATTAAGGATTTAAGTAATATATTGTGTGTTTTTCATTCTACCCTTTAGAGAGAGGAAAGGAAGAAAGTGGGTCAGGAGAGAGAAAACAAGTTGATGCATATTTAAAGGTAGAGAGAGAAATAGAGCAAAAAATGTGTAAAAAATAAATATGTAAAAGTACCTATAGAATCATTTTTAATTTGAAAATGAACAATTTTTTGCGAGACTAGTCAAAAAGGAAAGTTGATCAAATTATATGAGATGGATAGAGTACTTAGATGATAGGGGATCCAGATTTTTGGCGAGACAAAACCTTATTATAGAAATGCCTCCCGACCAAACCTACCTCCTCTGCCCGTGCATTTTATTTTTACATGCTTTATGGCTCAGGTGGAAGAAAATGTTGTTGGTCCCGGACTAATAGTCTAGAACTATTAAATATATTGTAAACTTGCTCTACTTCTCTTAGTCTCTCAATATGCAATATTTACTTGCTTAGATGGGAGGGGTTCATTCCTAGGTGGTACACTTCAATATACATGTCATGGAAGCCTCTTAACTAGTTTCATATGATTTTGACTATGGTACTTCCACAACCTCGAAAAGGCCTTGTTAGCAGGACCATGGTGGACAATTGAAATCATTCCAAGCTGTTATTTACGTCATCGCAATATTCAGTATTTTGCCGACAGTGTTTTAAAAATGTTGAGTGGTTATCATCGCATCCAAGATTGAACTCGCCATGGCAAGTAAACAATTTGATGTGTAGCGCATGGCGAGATCGGGAATGATATCTAAGATGGGCAAGATTTATTTTTGAATGAAAAAAACCCTAAGATATAAGGTGGGAAAGGCTCCGCGTGATCCTTTTCTAATGTTTACCTTCTAAAAAGCAAAAATTTAATACTCCCACAAAAAATAAATTCAAAATATTGGGTGGGCAAGTGCTTGCCATGAACGATTTTAGCTTCTTTTTTTATGATAATAATGTGACTGGTCAGCTTGTATCTTTGAGATTGGCGACGAATGCTTTGTAATTGTACATTTTAGAGCTCTGGAGTTTAACATATTTGTGGAGTAAACCAAGGCGGCGTAACTGTCTATCAGAAAAAGTTTGGTACCTCTTTTCTATAATAGTTATGGCAAGCAAGAATAGAGACGAAAAATAAAGGGGAAAAGAAATGATAAAAGTGATACAGAGTTCTCTTGGTGTTTCTTTTTTAATCGTATCATTTTTCCGGTTATCAGGCACACACTAGTAGTATATTATGCATTCACGAGTTACAACAGATGCCTGATCACGGAATCCTGTCCATTTTTTCATGGCAAGATCGTATGCAATTCATTTCGCAACTGCTAGTTACTTGCTCTGCAAGAACGATACTTGTTTGACTAGCTGCTTTCAAATCTTTCACAAGAGGATAATGTTAATTTGTTGACTCTCGAGTTTTACTTTCTTTACCCCATTCATTACGTTATCATAGCACGTAAAACCTCTGTTGGCATGAATATTTATTCTATTTTCTAAATTATTGCAAGATGTTAGAATTTAGGGATAATTGCGTAAAATATCCCCTGTGGTTTGGGGTAGTTGTAAAAGACTCGTGTTGTAACAAATTTTGCAAAAGTCTCCCTCTAGTGCTTATTTTGTTGCAACCATTAGAAAAGTCATCTAAATTAACGGAGCGTGCTCTTCACGCTATTGAAAAATGCGTATAGTCAAAAGTTTATACATTAAAAAGACTAAAGTGCCCTCCCTCTTTTTCTCTCTCTCAAACAAATCTCAATTCCACCAAAACCTAACCCTAGTCGCCGCCCTCAACCACCACCACCCCAGTCTGCCACCTGCGCCACCCATAACCGGTGCCGCCGCCACCACCCCCAGTCTTGTGCGCCTAGTGGCCGCTAGCTCCGTCACCGTGCACTGCCAGTGTAAACCCCTTCACAATCCCGCCTCCACCACCCTGTCTATAGTTGGGAATTTTTCATAATTGATTCCTACCTTATTAAACTTTTTACTACAAGGAATAATTTGGGAAAAGAATCAGTCAAATTGATTAATTAGTTTGAGAGATTAACTCTCAAAGATTGACATTTAACAAGGTTAAAAAGGGTCTTGATGTAGGTTCCCACATGGCTTGGGAAATGAAAAATGTTAAGGGTATTCAAATGGTCATGTGACATACTATATTGTTTTAGAAACACATGATATGCATGGCCATGCACTCGCACATATGCGGTGCACCGCACCGCACACGCGTGCCCGCGTCGGGGTCAGCGACGGCAGGGGCGGGGGCGAGAGCGGCGGTGGCGTAAAGGTGCTATTGGTGCTTTTAGGCGCACTTTACACGTGCGCATCGTCGCTAGGAGCCCTCGCCCCGAGCCCAGCCTTCCTTTTTGTGACAAAATCAGCCTGTGAGCTGTATTTTGAACTGAAACAGTGTGTCTGTTGGCGAAATTAAATTCGAAATGGCACCTGTTTATGGTATCTTTTAGTTCAAATGTTACACCTCTTTACTGTGTCTACAGATTGTGACTGTTAAGTGATCTCTATAGAATCATTTAAATGTCACAACTGTTTGCACTTGTTCAAGGCACCTTTTGGTATCTATAAATAGGGCTGATGGTCAGATCATTTCTCACTTCGAATTTCTCTCTTGCTCTCTCTTAAATTTATGTCTGTTGATTACAATCTGCTGTGATCAACAGAGTTTGCCTGTTTTATCTTGAAAGATAGATTTGCTGCTACCCTAAGTAGATTATAAGGGAGCAAATATTGTCTTAAGGAAAGAGTGCAACGCATTCAACTCAGGCATTTTTCAGTTCAGTTTTTTCCATATTGCCTTATTTTTTCAACAATCTTAAGACAGTATTTTGGCTACGATGGAGACTACTGCAAGGATGCATGTGATCAACGACATCTTCAAGCTGGCTAAGTTTGATGGCTCGCTCTTTAGGTGATGGAAGAGCAAGATGTACTTCTTTCTTGCTACATTGAAGATTGCCTACGTACTCCCTTTTCCAAAGCCAATCGTGGAAGAAGCTGCAGATAAAGCAATCAAGCAAACTACCATGAAGCAAAAGCAAAAGTGGGAGGAGGAGTCACCTACTACAAGGGCTACATATTGGAAGGGCTGTCTGACACACTTTATGACATGTATGACATCAAGTACGCAAACAGTATCGTAAAAGGAACTATGGGATAATCTCGACAGCAAGTACAAGACAGATGACGCTGGGAATAAAAAAATTCCTAATTAGTAAGTTAATTGACTTCTGCATGGTAGATAGCAAGTCTGTTATTATTCAGATTCATAAATTACAAATGATTATGAATTTGATTATTTCGGAGGTCTACTCTCTTGACGAGTCTTTTCTAGTATCAACTATAATTTCTAAATTACCGTTAGCTTGGAAAGAAAAGAGTTGAAACAAAAGAAGGATGTCATGACCATGCAAGAGTTGGTCAAGTATATCCAAGTTAAAGAGAATTCTCGAAACTTGGATAGACTTGAGTTGAAGACAACAAGTCCTCCAAAGCTCTTGTTGTAGACCACGGCTCATCCAGTGGCTCTAAGCGTAAGCTTGATGGTCAAGCTTCTGCTTCTACCAACCAGCAAGACAAGCCTAAAAAGGCTTGTTGGAAGTGTGAAAAAATTGGGCACTTTAAGAAGAATTGTCCAGTGGCTAAGAGGAAGAAAAAAGACCATGCCAATGTGGTTGACAACGAGGACTTCCTTGCAGTGGTTTTCGAAGTCAACATGATGGGGGAAGATGACGAGTGGTGGGTGGACTCTGGTGCAACCAAACATATTGCTAAGAACATAAATCTGTTCAAAGACCTCAAGCCAGTTGCGGAGGGACATCATCTCTGCATGGAAAATTCATTTACGACTAAGGTCATGGGCAAAAGGACTGTGGTACTCAAACTCTCCTCCAGCAAGAAGTTAACCTTAAAGGATGTGCTCTTTGTTCCCGATGTTATGAAGAATCTTTTATCTATTAGCATGCTTAATCAGTGTGGTTTTAAGATTCTTTTTAAGTCAGATAGTGTTATTCTGACTAAGGGAGGGATTTATGTTGGCAAAGGATATGTAATCAATGGATTGTACAAGCTTACTATTGCTAATAAAGATACTAAATTTGCTTATCTTGTTGTTCCTTTTAATGTATGGAATTCTAGACTAGGTCATGTCAATTATAAATGCATGAGAAGTATGATAAACTTAGGTTTAATACCTCAAAATACTTCACCTAGTTTAGAGAAATGTTCAGTTTGCATAAAGTCTAAAATCGCCAGAAAACCGTTTAAAGGGGTTGAGAGGAAAACACAATTGTTAGAATTAGTACATTTAGACTTATGTGAGATTGAATGTCACCTAACAAGGGGTGATAAAATATATTTCATTACATTTATAGATGATTGTTCGCGTTATACTTACACATATCTTCTTAGGACTAAGGATGAAGCTTTGGATAAATTTAAAATTTATAAAACGGAAGTAGAGAATCAATTAGATCGTAGAATTAAAATTTTACGGTCGGATAGGGGAGGTGAATATCTTTCCTTTGATGATCTATTTGAAACTTGGGGTATCGTACACCCAAGTTACAGCTCATATAGTCCACAACAAAATGGTGTAGCCGACAGGAAAAATAGGTCCTTGAAAGAAATGGTTAATACCTTATTACTTACTTCTGATTTGCCTAAGAATTTGTGGGGGAAGCTCTCATGACTTCTATATATATGCTTAATCATATTCCCCACAAAGTATCTAGTGTCACACCCTAGAGTTATGAAAAAAGAGAAAACCTTCTCTTGGACACCTCAAGGTGTGGGGGTGTAGGGCGTTACTTAGGCTAACCGATCCGAAAAGACCCCAATTGCTGGAAAATGCAATTGAATGTGTCTTCATAAGCTATGCTCAACATAGAAAAGCGTATAGATTCTTAACCATGGAATCAACAGAATCCGTTAGCCAAAATATTATTTTGGAATCTAGAGATGCCGAATTTTTTGAGAATTCTTTCTTTAGAAATCGAAAAAGTGAAGACATCATCAATGAGAATCAAGTTCACCCTACTCTGGAAATGAGGGAAGGAGGTGAACTAAGGAGAAGTAAGAGAGCAAGGATTGAAAAAACCTATGGTCTAGATTTCTACCAATTTATAGTTGATGGAGGTAGAATTGAAGGTGATTACTCTCATATGTATAACATAGAACATGACCCTCTTACATATCGAGAAACCACGACTTCTTGAGATTCTGCCCTATGGTAATAAGCTATGAATGATGAAATGAAATCGATAATGTCAAAAAAAACTTGAGTATTGACTGATTTACAACCAGGGTTTAAATCAATAGGCTGCAAATGGATCTTTAAGCAAAAGCTTAAGCCAGACGGATCTGTAGGTAAATATAAAGCAAGACTCGTAGCCAAAAGTTTTAAACAAAAGGAAGGGATTGACTATTTTGACACCTATGCTCCGGTAGCTAGACTTAGCACTATAAGATTATTGTTTGCTTTATCATCTATTAACAAACTAGTTATACATCAAATGGACGTCAAGACTGCCTTTCTTAATGGTATTTTAGACGAGGAGGTGTACATGGAACAACCGGAAGGTTTTGTACTAAAGGGCCAAGAAACAAAAGTTTGTAAGCTTATCAAATCTTTGTATGGCTTAAAATAAGCTCCTAAGCAATGGCATGAACGATTTGACCAAGTCGTTCTTGTTCCTGGATTTAGAATAAACGAATGTGATACATGCATTTATTCTAAGTTCGATAAGAGACGTGGTGTGATAATATGTTTGTATATAGATGATATGTTAATCTTTGGTACTGATTTAGATATTGTGCTGAAAATCAAATCATTTCCATCTTTATATTTTGATATGAAGGATATGGGGGAAGCCAATTGTGATACCCCGAACGTATAAAAAAAAAATTAACGCTAAGTTGATTTATTAACCGAAATTATTTTATTGAGTAACGTCATATTGGCATTAATTAAGTGGCAGGAAATGGGAAGAGATGTCAGTGTAGCTTTGGGGTCAAAGTGGAATTTTCCTAATCTAGAGGGGCAAAAAGTTAATTACATAAAGTTTATGGGTCATTTTATAAATATGAAAACTACTAGAGGTCAATTCATAAATTTTGAAAAGCATGCCCAAATGCCAAGTGTTCAAGGAGAATTTCTTACAAGTTTCCACCTCATGCTAGGGTGGTGACTAAGTGAATGTGAAAATTTAAAAAAATGATGGGTTGAATTTTCGGGTGAACAAAGAAGAGGGAAAAGATAACAAAAAAAAAAAAACCAAGAACAGAGGATAAGAAATAGAAACAGAGAGCCAGGCAGAGAACAAAGCTCGGGCAAGCGGTGAAGGGAAAATTTTCAGAATTTGCAAAGGGTAATCTCTCTACCCATTTTAGTTTTTTTGGACTGTGTGTATTCTTTGTGCGCAGGGTGTATGAGAGAAGGTGATGAAGTTTGGACGAGTTGGTGGGTCACATGCGATGAGGACGCAACTGTGTGTGTGTGTGTGTGTTATAGGGATGATGGGTGTGAGTATACTATATATGTGTGTAAACATATGCATCAACGTAAGTGTTAAATGTATTTTCAGCTTATGAAGGGATATGTGGGAGTCTAGTGAGTGTGGAATGGATGCTTCAATGGGTTAACGGGTTCGGTTGTATGAAGGCAGATGGGTTTATGAAGTTCAGTGAGTTAATGTGTGTAATATACATACATTAAGGAGTTAATGGGTGTGTTGGTGTGTGAAATAAAATGGTGTTTGTGGAAGGAAGAGTAAGGCAATGTAGGTCCGTGAATGGTGTATGTGTTCAGTGTGTTCAAGTGGGTGTTCTGGGTTGCGGGTGTTGGGTGTACGAGAGCTAGTGTGAAGAACACAACGTGTGTTCAGTGAGTGCTGTGTGTGTTTCTTGTGTGTGTCGCGTGGGAGGGTGCCACAGATGAGGGGTTTTGTGAGTATTTTGGTGGAATCATATACATTAAGCTCACATATGGGTGGAATTTGGGGTTTTCAGTGGGATGGGAGGTGTGTGAGTGTGTTTCAGTGTGTGCCGTGGGGTGCGTGAATGTGTGTTCTTGATCCGTGGGTGCCCATGTGTGTGTGATTGTGATGTATATATGTTTGACTGTGTGAAAGGTGGTGTTAGAATGAATTTAGGTTAGACATAGAGGTTAGAAAGTGGTTAAGTGCGTGTTTGTGAGTTTTGTGTGTGTGTGATGGGTTTCGGCAGTGAGTGGAGGGAGGAAGAAGACACTGTGGGTGTGAAAAAGGTGTAACAGTGTGTGTAATTTGAATAGTAGTCGTTTTCGTCGCTAAAGGTGGAAACGTAATTAAGTAGTTTTTCAATAAATTTTAATAAATATTTAAAGCCAGATTTAGCCAAAGTGGGAAAAAGCGACCCCAAGTATTTTTAGGAGATCTACATCAGGAAAAAAAATTCAGATTTTTTCGAGGACTGGAAAGGGGTTAACCGATACGGGAAACCGTGAAACTTTACAGTGTAATTTAAAATATCAAACGAGTGTGATTTGGCGCGAAACTTTTATGGGGACCTTAGGATGTTGAGAAGTTTTTTTTTCCAAGATTTTGGGCCATTCTGAGGTTGTTTACTATTTTTCGCCGAACGGACTTTTAAGCTCTCGATCCGGACACCGGTCCAGGATTTTCGGACAAAAATTTTCTAAAATACTTTTTAGCTTGGGAATGACTTCGGGAGGGTAAAAATAATGTTTTTAAGTGCTTTTGAGATTTTTTGGTGCCGGGAACCCTCGTGGGGGCCTTTTAGTAAATTGCCACCGGAGATGGGCATTTTGGTAATTTTCTCGATAGAATTTTTCAAAGGACTTTTAGTCTAGAATGGGTGGTAAAACACCTGTAAGGTTGTTTTGAAGTCGATTTGAGGTGATGGGATTGATAGTGGATCCTGGGGGAATTTTGGTAATTTGCCACTAGATAGGGGTATTTTGGTAATTTTACCACATGAACTCCGAACTTCGGCGAATGCCTTAATTGAGAATTCTAGAATAACAAGAAGTGGGGAATGAGATTCAAATCCCTAACTAAAGGGTGTCAGCACTAGTGCGGTGCTCAACTAGGTTAAAGACCTGGCTGTTGGGTCGGAATAACCGACCGCTGTAGAACACGGTAATAGCTGATAAATAAAAAGTAAAATAATTTTGTATTATGATGGTCAGTGACTAACGAGTAGGGTCTTATGTGATTAGGTGACCCTGTTCGTGGCGTTTTGAAGCTATTGGGCTCGTCGACTAAAAGCCAGCCAGGTAAGGATTGTACGGTTCTCTGTATGCTACGAATTTGCTCCTCGTGGCATACACTTCATTGATGATGTGTAGTATGATGATCGTTTTTTGGTGAATATGAGGTATTAGTGGTTATTGTGCCGGTACCTCTCATGTCTTGAAATGTTGTTGTGGTTTCGACTAGCTTATTTCCTAGTCTACTTTGTGTGCGTTAGTGATGATTTCGGGTTACCTTGTTGAACCTCGGTCGTATACTTGACTGAAATTTTTTGTTGAGTGGTTTGTTGAATCGAGGACATGGGGTAAACTCAGTTCCCTTAGTCCGTTCAGTTGTTGTGTTATGTGCTTTGACGATGGCGTGGTTTGAGGACGAACAACTCTTTGTGAGTTCCTTTCTTGTACTTGTTGTCTCTTTTATTTGTCTGAGACTAAGATGAACATCCCGGAGCACGGGACATTATGTGAAAGGAGGGCTAGTGAAACATAATCACAGGCATACAGGATATAGGGCACGCGGTTCGAGTCAGTCGTGTCGGTTGAGTCCAGTCAGTCTGGTCGGTGTCTGCATTGCATTTGACTTTACTATAATATTGTGATTTAAATGGCTTGTATTTTATTGATGTTTAATTTGGCGATTTGATGTTCACGTGCATGGTAGTCGGTCAGTCAGTTTCGTCAGTACAGTTCATTAAATGCGGTGATAATGTTGTTCAGTTGAGCCTTAAAGCCACTCAGTCTGACTAAAAGAAAAGAAAACATGTTACTTGATTCATTGAATTGATGTTGTGTTATCCTTTGAAATTCTGGATTTTTGATATCGTTGAGATTGATTATCATTTCTCTTAAGGCTGTCGCTTCATTTTCTGCGTTGTTCCTCATATTATCTTTACTGGGCAATTTGCGCTCGTTCCTTACCTAAAATGTTTCAGGCAGTCAGGGCAAAGTAGGGGAAACTTCAAGGAAAGGGAAGGAGAAGACGCTTATTCAGTGAACAGAAAAGTAAGACGATGAGATGAGTATTTTGGGAATTAGACATTTTGTGTAAATACTTCCGCTGTGCTCATGTTGAGCTTTACGATGAAATTTTTGTACGGATAGGTTTTTGTGAAACCTTATGTATATTCAAGGATGTTTTAGAATTGCTCTTTATCAACAGGGTTTATAATGCAGTCATGACTGACAACCCGGCTCTAATGACGCACCTGGGTTGGAGGTGTCGCGCCAATGTAATTTTGGGAATGAAAATAATTATATCCTCTGATTTTATTTCCTTATCACAATCTTATTATATTGGGAAAATTTTAAAGAAATTTAATCACAAGAATTGTGCCCCGGTTACTACCCCATATGACCCTTCTATTAAGTTAAGGGCAAATAAAAGGAAATGTGTTTCTCAGTTAGAGTATTCTAGTGTGATTGGCAGCTTGATGTATATCATGCAATGTACCCGACCAGATATAGCCTTTGTAGTCTGTGTTTTGAGTAAGTTTACTCATAACCCCGGGCAAGTCCATTGAAATGCGGTGTTTAGAATATTTAAGTACCTTAAGGGCACAATGGACTATGCATTAACATATAAGGAATTTCCTGCCATTTTGGAAGGGTACATAGATGCAAACTGGATCATGGACTCAGATGAAACAAAGTCCACAAGTGGTTGGATATTTACCACAGGTGGAGGTGCTATTCATTGGGGTTCCAAGAAGCAAACTTTGATTTCACATTCGACTATGGAGTTCGAGTTTATTGCTTTGGCAATGACGGTCAAGGAGGCAGAATGACTAATAGACCTGTTGATAGAGATTCCTCTATGGCTTAAGCCAATGCCTGCTATTTTTATATTCTACGATAACGATGCAGCGTTAGCACGTGCATATAGTGAGATTTACAATGGAAAGTCTAGCCATATAAGTCTTAGACATAGCTATGTGAGAGAATAACTAAGTAAAGGAATTGTTACTATTAGTTATGTGAAGTCCAAAAGTAATTTGGCGGATCCCTTTACAAAAGGTCTAAGCAGGGATATAATATGGCAGACCTCCAGGAAGCTGGGCTTAAAGCTCATGAAATAAGAGAGGTAACATGCACATGGAAACCAACTAGATACTAAAGTAACCTCTAGTCTTCTACTTCAATGGAAAAACACGTTGTATTTATTACCAAAGATGCACTAAAAGATGAAGAATTTGATCTTCATGCCATCTCAAGGTAGTGCATACTTGTATGTAGAACAAGAGGAGGGTGAGAGTTATTCCTTTAATAAATCTGTCCTTCAAGGAGGGTGCAAGTCATACAAGTGCACCTTAGTAGATTTACCTATATAAGTGCGAGAAGTAGGGCCGCTTCTACGAGATTTGAGCTAGTCTCTGTGGCACTTATGAAAATCTTAAGACGTAGCACAAGGCTGTAAATGTGCAGGTATTTGAAAATTTGGTTGAGAAATTCTACACATAGCAGTGATGATCAATTACCAATGATTCTTGATTCAAGGTTAAGGCTACTCAAAATTGTGGTTGACTTTATTGTTATATGGTAAAGGTTCAAGTCGAAAGACACCTTTATCTTAGTAGAACCTACCAAAGGATAGAGAGAGGTACATTTCTAAATTAGGAATGTGATAAAATTCAATTTTGGAAAATTGAGAGAAATTGTTGAGAATTTTTCACAATTGATTCCTACTTTATTAATCTTTGTACTACAAGGAATAATTTGCAAAAAGAATCAATCAAATTGATTGATTGGTTTGAGAGATATTACCTCTCAAAGATTGACATTTAATAAGGTTGAAAAGGGTCTTGATGTGGATTCCCAAATGGCTTGAAAAATGAAAAGGTTAAGGGTATTTAAATGGCCATGTGACATACCATATTGTTCTAGAAACACATAGTATGCATGACCATGTACTCGCACATGTGCGGTGCACCGCACGTTTGCGCGCGCACTTGCGCCTACGAAGGCGCGGGGGGGGGGGGGTGACGACCTCGTAAAGGCGCTATTGGCGCTTTTAGGCGCACTTTGCACGTGCGCATCGTCGTTAGGAGCCCTCCTTTAACTTTTTGCGACAAATTTAACCAGTAGGCTGCATTTTGTTGACGAAATTAAACAAAATTTTAATTTGTTTAAATTCGAAATGGCACATGTTTATGGTGCCTTTTAGTTCAAATGTTACACCTCTTTACTATGTCTACAGATTGTAATTGTTAAGTGATCTCTGCAGAATCACTTAACTGTCACAACTGTTTGCACCTGTTCAAGGCACCTTTTGGTGTCTCTTATGATCAGATCATTTCTCACTTCAAATTTGTCTCTTGCTCTCTCTCAAATTTATGTCTGTTGATTGCAATCTGCTGTGATTAACAGAGTTCGCCTGTTTTATATTGAGAGGTAGATTTGCTGCTACCCTAAGCAGATTATAAGGGAGCAAATACTGTCTTAAGGAAAGAGTACATCGCATTTGACTCAGGTATTTTTCAGTTCATTTTTCTCCATACTGCCTTATTTTTCCAACATCTGTCACTTGCGCCACCCATAATCGGCGCCACCATATGGCTTATTCAATCCCATCGCCGCCAACAACCCACCCGGTCTCGCTGCCACCATCACCGCTGAATGCCGTAGCTGCCATCACCGCCTAGTCTCGCTACAGCCATCAAACCCAAACCAATCGCACAACAATTCAAACCCAAATCGAACCCCCAAACTTATATCGAACCCTCTAGATCTGAGATTGTGCAATTCAGGTAAATAATCAACATCTCGCGCCGCCGCCAGTCCCATCGATTCCCACTTGCGCCGCCGCGAGCCCGCCATCGATCCAAGGCAGCTAGCCTTCATGCATTTTTTTTATGTCCAAACCTAAGGGATCTCGTGAAGAAGAAAAAGGAAAATAAGATACTCGTGGTCATTCAGGAGAAGAGGAATGAAAAGAGCTGTCATTCTCATTTATATAAGGGGGAGGGGGAATTTAGACATTTTTACCATTCTGTTACGAAAATTTTACTGTGTAACAATTTTACAATTTTATGTGTCTTTATGTAATTTTTGTAATAACAAAGATTTTTTTGCAGCTATTTCAAAATACAGGGATATTTTATACAATTATCCCCAGAATTTACAAAAAAAAGAAACTCTTATAGCTAACATCCTGTATGATTCGTGACAATTCTATGTATTCTACTTAAAACAAAAAGGAGACAAAAATCAAGCCATAAGTTAACATTCCGCCACACACAATTTTTGAGAACCTTTTAAAGTACCGCCACACACAAATCAAAAACCTGTGTCAGAGATTTGTTTCTCAAACTGAAACGCCTGTTTTTATCCAACATGATGGAGCACATTTAGGACACCGCAAATGTGCCACATGTCCCAAAAATCTCTACCATTGGTAATGCACTGACGCACCACTCTCCAGTCTCCAGCCTCTCAGTTCCCATATCCATATATTGGCTCTTTAACCCACCACCACCGTCCCCATCACCAATTCTTGGTACTTGGTAGCTGCTTCACCCCATTAGCAAAAATCCCTCACGGAAAGCAAACACCGTTTGCCGCTTTTCATCTTTCAATAAAATCCCAAGAAAAGTGGTGTTTTGCGTACAACTATGGCTTCATCCATGTTTTGCAGCTCAATTTCATCAACCGCCTTTTTATCAAGAACCCAGTTTCCTATTCCAATCTCCAAAGACTTTCCAATAGAGTTCGTGCAAAGTAAGGACCTTTACAGAGGTAAAGAAAGTGGGTACACTAGAAGAATGGTAACCGTCAAGGCTTCAGTGGCCGAGGCGACGCCAGTTTCAACGACGAACGGAGTTGACCGGAGTTCTGCGCCGGCGGGGAAGAATTTGAAGATACTTGTGGCAGGAGGTGGAATTGGGGGGCTGGTTTTCGCTTTGGCGGCTAAGAGGAAGGGGTTCCAGGTGATGGTGTTTGAGAGGGATTTGAGTGCTATCAGAGGGGAAGGGCAGTACAGGGGACCAATTCAGATACAGAGTAACGCGTTGGCCGCCTTGGAAGCCATTGATTTGGATGTGGCTGAGGAGGTTATGAAGGCTGGTTGCATCACTGGTCAACGGATTAATGGGTTGGTTGATGGTGTTTCTGGTACTTGGTAAGTTGCTTTACTTGTTATTTTGAACTAATTTACTTTGGCTTCCCATGTGTGGGATATGTTTCTAACTGCGTTTGTGTGTGTTTTGTCCTTCAAGTGTTACCTTCAAGTTTCATGTGTGTGTGAGTGTAAGGTGGCTTCCGAGTTAGATAATGTGTTTATGTCTGTTTGTTTGTTATACACAGTCATCTGAGTTCTTTTTCTTATTATTTTCTTTGTTGTGTAAAATGTGATCCCTTTTTGGCAACTTTGGGATGCTGGTTATGTTGGGATGATTTAGAGACCTTGTCAACAGAATTTTGGGGACTTTTTTGGTAGCACTTGAACTTGCCCGTTGCATACCATTCAATTTCCTTCCCTTCTTTCATGGGATGATTTTGTGGGATTAGCAAGTTTTAGAATTTTTCTGAAAAGGTTGGTATAGACCATGGAAGCCTTACAAACCATGTTTGCATATGTAGGCAATGGAAAATGCCAAAATGGGGTTTCTTCTTTTTCGTGGCAGTGGGAGAACTAATTAGCAAGTTCAAATATGTATACTAGTGTTATCTTTAGAGAAACTAAGGCGGTCAACCACCTTAAGTTCCATGTACATCCACAACTGCTTCTTTTCATCATTGGAAGATCTGGGAAATATCCTTGTCCGCCATGGTAGATAGATGCAAAGAGGAAAGTGCTTTCTTTGGACGTGCTTTTACAAGGGAGTTTCCAAGAAAGATCACGTAGGTGCTATTGAAAGTGGAGAGTAGATTTCATCGAATGAAGATGTTGATTGATTCCAACCTACGCGTGGTGCTACGGCTACTCCTTTGTTTTAAAATGGTTTGAGAAAAAAAGGTAACGCTTTGTGGTTAGCCTGTTACAGACTAGATTGCTGATCTGCTCGTGCGGCAGGCCTTTAGGCAGAAAAAATAATTTTAGGAAGCTATGGGCGCATAGGTTGTTCATGCTCAGCTGCAGCATGTCCACATTCTTGAAGTGAAGATTCATTCTACAGTAAATCCACTTTGTACAATTAACAGCCAGAGAGACATGGCTCACCGATCAAGAAGAAGCAGAAAGGGAACATAAAATGAAAGGCCAACTAAATTAGAATTCATGTTAGCCTCTATAGTCTATGTCCATATAAAAATTGAGAAGTTCAAGTCAAGCCTATACTTGGAATACAAACACTTCCAGAATCTGAACTTGTGGCATAGATGGATGCATGGTTCAAAAAGTAACTATTTGCTAGAATAGTGTGGCATTGAATTAAACATGAAACAAGATCTTGAAGATCGTGTTTTCTGAATAAAACTTATTCCTTTAGCGAAGGAGGAAACTGTTTATGATGGCAAGTTTTTCCAGATTTATATTTGAGTATACAGGTGACTTGTTTGTCAAATTCCTTTAAATGTGGATAAAAAGACCGTGTGCTTCCTTTTTGGCCTTTTACCAGAAGAAGCAGGTTCTCTGAGAACTCATTTAAGTATGTAGTTGGTTATCAGGTACATCAAGTTTGATACATTTACTCCAGCTGCGGAACGGGGGCTTCCAGTCACAAGGGTTATTAGCCGCATGACTTTGCAAAGAATCTTGGCTGATGCCGTTGGGGAGGATATTATTATGAACGGCAGTAATGTAGTGAGCTTTGAGGATGACGGTGGTAAGGTAATATGAGGTGTCGAGCCTTCTGATTTAGTTTTTAGATACTCTAGCTTCAACCCTTCGAATTATTACATGACCCATTTGAAAGGGAAAAATTGTATAAAAGGATTTGAGGAAAGAATTGAAATGTTGTTTCCAAGAATTCAAATCAGAAGAAGAAAGTAATAATATAGTCTCTTTGATTAAGAACTGAAAATTTTATCAGCCACTTAAATTTGGTAGTAAATGACTCGTGCCACACTAAGTGGAGAGCCACATGTCGCCATGAGAGCGTCTCTTGGGAAACCCCTTTTGGTTATAGCACCCTTTGTTTGGCTAGTATACTTTTATTGGTTTATGTTTTTTATATTATTGGAGGTGGCTTTTTTGTCTGCACTACATCTGTGTTCCATGAATTCAGGTTACTGTGGTTCTTGAGAACGGTCAGAGATACGAAGGTGATCTTCTAGTCGGTGCTGATGGAATAAGGTCAAAGGTACTCTCTCTCTCTCTCTCTCTCTCTCTCTCACTCTCTCTCTCTCGTGTTAAGGAGTTATATATCTATATAGTAAAGAATATGGAAAGATGATAAACACGTCTTATGGTTGGGCTGGTTGGAATATGTAATTTTGACCTATGAAAGCGTTGTCTGGACAAGTCGCCGTAGTTTCCTGTAATATATATTGGAAAAGTGAGTGTAATGAAACTTAGGTAATTTATGTACGATGACCTTAAGTAACTCATCATGGGAATCATCATAATATTAAGAACCGGGTTACATGATTTACTCACATACAACATGCATATAAATTGTCGAGTCAGATTCCTTGTTATATAGTGTTCAATTTTATATAATATTGATTTGTGCGATGAGTTATTAAGGTCAACTTACTCGAGTTACCTAAGGTGTCACCTATATATATGTCTTTGCCAATTTTGTGGAAATTCTCTGGCTAAGTTTATGGCATATACACACCAGATCGTGGGAAAATTGTGTCATTGCTAGGCATTTTTCTAGTTCTAGTATTCAGGTTTCTTGGTACCACATCAGCTTTGAACGCTTCAAATATGGTTTTCTTGTGAGCAGGTAAGGACAAATTTGTTTGGACTGAAGGATGCCACCTACTCAGGCTACACTTGTTATACTGGGATTGCTGATTTTGTGCCTGCTGATATTGAGTCTGTTGGGTACATTCTATTGCCAGTTTAATTGCAACATGTGTTTTCTTTTCCCATATTTTTAACTGCAACGGAGGCTTATGAAAAACTTTTCTGTTGAAGGTACCGCGTATTTTTGGGGCACAAACAGTACTTTGTTTCTTCAGATGTGGGTGGAGGAAAGATGCAGTGGTATGCGTTTCACAAGGAACCAGCTGGTGGTGTTGATGGTCCCAGTGGTAGATATTCTTCAGATGCCTGTGCTCTATATATCCATGACGAGACTTGCACACGGAGAAGAAATTTGATATATTGTTAATTTCGATATGATTGAACTGATAGAACAATGGCCATGTAAATTAACTTCTAATACGAGAAATTATAGATTGCTATTAAATCGCGAGCCAAAAAGAGATTTAGATCTACTAAGTTACTAAGTTATACAAAGGAATTAGGGACTTGGCAAAGTCAAGATGATGGCAAGTTAATATAGAATAACAGTGTGAAGAACAAATGTGTGAATATAAGGCACATGGCAGGTGCAGCTGTTAGCTGCTTGTTCATGATACAGTAGAGCAATAAAGGATTGGGATGAAAAACTATAAGCTTTGCCCCATCTTGAACTCTGGCCAGGCTCTTTCCTGCGTCCTCGAGTGCTAATTTACTAACCACTAAAACGTTGTCGTTACGAATCTGTAGTTGGTCCATTGAAATTTCACGTACTTTCTTCTCTTTGACAGGTGCTAATAGCATCTCTAAGTACGAGCAGTCGCATAATTATGTGTATGTATGTGGGCTATGTGGCTTTCTTCGGTTCACGATCCCTATGCTGTGTTTTCAGGTAAAAAGGAAAGGTTGCTTCAAATATTTAGAGGGTGGTGTGATAATGTGATAGATTTATTGCTTGCCACGAATGAAGATGCAATACTTCGCCGTGACATATATGATCGTCCACCATCCTTCAACTGGGGAAAGGGTCGTGTAACCTTGCTTGGGGACTCAATCCATGCTATGCAGCCAAATTTGGGTCAAGGGGGATGCATGGCCATTGAGGTACACCTTAATTTATCTTCTTTCCAACCTTAGCCTCAAAATAATTAACATTGTAGCGACATAATTGCTTGGTCCGCAATCCTTAACATCACAGTTTCTGTGGGTCCCATGGAAGAACAAAAATACTGCATAGCGTACTTTCTTAGATTGATGCTGATGAAGGACATGATCCCAATGACGCGACAAAAGTCAACTATTATAGGGCTATCCTTTCTTGAGCTAATGATTTGGCAATAACAGGATAGCTATCAACTAGCAGTGGAGGTTGATAAAGCTTGGAGGCAAAGCATTGAATCAGGAAGTCCTATTGACGTCATTTCTTCTCTAAGGAGGTATAAACAGTGTTTTGGTCCAATATGTAATTACTAATGCGCTTTATACGTTCTGTTTACTGAAGACAAAAGGCACTCATAACTCTTAGAACATTCACGACCATTCTGCTTAGGATGCCAAAGCATGTGTGATGTATGTGCAGGCAAAGGGAGATAGGTGCAGTCGTTCACGTGCAGGTCTTTGGGAGGCCATTCCTAGTTTTAACCACTGTCACTAAATAGGAGTACCTGCTCATTTTTTGCCTATTTGGAGGATCATTTGAATAAGTTAGACATGGGCAAACAGCAAGTAAGAGGTACATATGTTGGCAAAAATAATTCTGTGGCACAACAGAGGATTTCTCTGTGATGCACTTAAGATGCGACACCGTCTTGCCTTCTAATACTAATAACTGAATTGTGCCAGCCCTTGCTCTTGCGATGACTTCGACGTGGACTTGGAACCAACTAATATTTCCTCACTAGCACCATTAATCTTTGCAGCATTAGGTCATTGATGTCTTCCACTCTTTCTCCCACTGCAGCAGAATCAACACCTTCACCATCCGTCTCTGAATCAGTCCAATCAGTTTCATACTGGACTCTAGTCTCCTTCCCTCTAGATCGGCGAATAATGGTGCACTAATGCATCTATCTCTTTCAAATTTCTTATTTCTCCAAATCATGGCTTGTGAAGCGGCAACTATGAACAAGAGTCCTTGCAACATTAGTTGCAAATGAGAAGAATTGTCTATGTCTGATTTGCCGGCACAAACAAAAATGGTGAAAGGTCATTTGCCAGAACATTAATTACCGGGAGGTGTTTTTGGGCAAATACAGGGCATGTGCTTTGACTTGCACCCCTTACGTGCTTTATGAAACATAGTAATACAGGTACATTGGTCAATGTAGTGTGCACCATAGACAACCTATCTATCGTACTGCTTTTATGTCGTTTAAGAGCTTTTGGTGTCTCCATGTTAAGACTGCGGCTGTTTCATGGATTTGAATTGTAACATTTTATGTTGCTGTACGCTCTGCTAAGTGACTCGTTATTCCGATCTTCTTGTGTCAGCTATGAGAGTTCTAGAAGACTCCGTGTTGCGGTTATTCATGGATTGGCAAGAATGGCTGCAATCATGGCTTCAACCTATAAGGCATATTTGGGAGTTGGACTAGGTCCACTGTCGGTAAGAATTTGTGACAATTATATGACACAAAAATGAATTAGTAAAAACTAATGTTGGTACAGGGCTCAGCATGCATTTCATCACCTCTTATTTCTTCTTTTGCAGTTTTTGACGCAGTTTAGGATACCTCATCCTGGAAGAGTTGGTGGGAGATTTTTCATAGACATTGGAATGCCGCTAATGCTAAGTTGGGTACTAGGCGGAAATGAGTAAGATCTGATAAGCCTTTTGCACGACTTTCTTCAGTTCAGTGTGACATGAATCTTAAGAAGCAAAGCGTTTGGAAATTTCTTGTGCTTTCATTATAACAATTAGCACTACAATTCTTTTAGATGGTAAATTGCCACCTCACCCAGTCCAGCAGGTGTTTCACTTTTTTCTTTCCTTTGATATGTGCAATACGGAGTAATAACATGCGACACTATTTTTCCGCTTTAGAAGAGCTCATTGAGGTGCTTCATCTACTTAATTATCTACAAACTTTCTCCCCCAAAATCAATGCTGAAAACAATCTCATTCTACTTTACAACACACCACATTTTTCATCTTTGATGAGATGATATCAGCTTCTAGTATCTGTCATTTAAAAAAACAAGCTCCAAGCATATAGTTCCATTTGTACCAGGACACCTCTCGGTCCAGATTATAGAAGTGGTTTCACAGCTTCTAAAAAATAAAAATTCTATATTTCTTTTCTTGGTCAATCTTCTTTTAAGTGGGGTAAAACAATTTATTCTTAAAAATTCCTACATCCCTCATCAGTTATTTCTATTTGCCTTTTGCAGCTCGAAGCTTGAAGGACGATCACTTCAATGCAGACTGTCTGACAAAGTATGTTGAGAGAAAATATGAACTTGGTAATACGTATCCAGAGATTGTATGCTGTAGCTTTGCTTTTGGTATGACCAACACTGTAAAATCGGAATTTTCTTTTTGAAAGAGCTAACATGTGAGCAATTAATCAAGGCAAACAATGACTTAAGAAGATGGTTTGAAGATGATGATGCTCTAGAGCGTGCCATTAATGGAGAGTGAGTTCAACATGCCCAAAATATTTGGATTCTGTTCCTAGCACATCTAGTTGTCATGCACTTATGCTTGTCATTAGACTGATGTCTCTAACTTGTCTGGTAGGTGGTTTCTACTTCCATGTGGGAATAAGGAAGCTGCATCAGAACCTATATTCTTAAGTAGGGATGAGAAGGAACCTTGCATTGTTGGGTATGGTCTTAGTTCTGAATTCTTGTTCCTGTTCCTATATATCTTTCTCGTGTTGTGGAAAGCACATGGTTTTCTTGCTGTTTTTGCGGTATCCATTTGTACCTACTTGACCATTATCTAGTGGGTTCCAGGGCAAACATTAAGATTATATAAAAGAAGATTTTGCTTCTTGCAGAGCATGTAGAAAGATCCCACTCCTCATGAAATGGACCTTTAGGAAGTAGCTAGAGCTCTTAAAATGTAACAACAGAGCAATCAGAAGAAATGGACCAATTTGTTACTATGTTGCAGATACAGAAACAAATACAAAATTGTGACTTTTTTGGGTGATTGCAGGAGTGTATCACACGCGAGTATTCCTGGAATCTCTGTCGTCATACCTTCAGGCCAGGTGATAATCAGTAGCTTAGTTTTCCTGAACAACTTTCTTTGCCTGAAATATTCCTGCTTTCTCGGTCCATACCTAATAGGAATTCCTTATTACAGGTTTCAAAATTGCATGCGCGAATAAACTGCAAAGAAGGTGCCTTTTTCCTAACTGATTTACGGAGTGAACATGGTACCTGGATCACCGAGTAAGTATCAGGAAGCTAACGCACGTGCATGCATGTACATGCGCACACATTTCTTTCGTATTTTTCTTTTCCTGAAGAGTTTCTGAAGTTCCGGTATGTTTACATCCACAGTATCGAGGGCAAGCGCTATCGGGTGCCTCCGAACTTTCCTGCTCGATTTCGTCCATCAGATGTCATTGAGTTTGGTTCTGATAGGGAGGTAATATAATTGTATTTCCCAGCTTCCCAAACCACATGCTTGAGTTGTAGTATGATTTGCCACGGACAGGATAGTGCATATACCTAAGGGGTTGGACGCATACGGGGAACCTAGAAGAAAGTTTGGGGTCAATTTGCAAGTTTAAGAAAATTGTATCCTTCCCAAATCCCAAAGTATTACAGTATTATTTGTCACGTATAGGATAGTGCATATACCTAGGTCTGGAAGCACATGTGCAACTTAAAAGAAAATTTGTGGTCAATGAGCAAATTTAAGAAAATTGTATCGTTTATTAAGGATAGTGGTCTTACACACCTAGGGTATGAAGTGTTCAGGCGCAACCCCCCCACCAACCCAACACAACAAAACACACGAATGAAAACATCTTCTACTTCTATCTGGTTGCAGCGAGTTGTTTGCCTGGATACTCTTAAGAGTCCAAATGTGGAGCGGATTATTTTCCCATTTTGTCCTTTTATTTAGTCATGCATGCAAAACAACGATCCTTTATAATGTGCATAACTTACTGCTGCCTTTCCTTGTTAAGGTTTATGGGATCACCCTCTTTTGCTGTTTAGATTCTTTTTCTTATTGGGTGGTTTTTTTTTTTTTTTTTGAGAGTTTGGCGGGGAGGGGTGTTCCTGCTATGGCTCATTGTTCTCTTGTCTGGCAAAAAATTAGTACACGCATTTCCAGTTTATCTTCCCGTGAAGTTCCTGTGCTGAATCTACTTATCAAAAGGAAAAAAAAAAGATCCTCTTCTGAATTTGATACTTCATTTAATAGTCTACATTTATATAAGGAACTTGCTGTTTCCTTATTTATTTGTTTGGTCCTTTTGATAGTTCTGGTCTTCTATAAACTTTACTACTACGTAGAATGCATGCACCTGGGTAAGAGTGGTGGTTACGATTCTTCTAATTTTCTTACCCAACTGGTGACATGGCAAATTTTCATCCTCTATCAAGTTTTTCATTTGTTTTGAAGTAAAAGGTGCTCTATGTTATATAGTAGTCAAATTTGGCGTTTCACTTCGCTTGAAGTTACTATGCCACAAAACTAACATGTATGCAATGTCATGGAGAGTTTATTATGCACTTGTGAGAAGACAATTACTTCGTGTTGGATTATCTTAGTTGCAGATGCATTTTAAGCTTGTTACGTCAATTGTTGAGATTATCCATCTTGCTTGTGATAGTGGCATTGTCATTTTCGTCGGAAAATTGTGCAGGCAACATTTCGTGTAAAGGTGATGGCAGTTCCGCAGAAAGTTGAAGAGAAGGAAGAAGGTAATGAAGTTCTTCAAGCAGTGTGACCCTAAATCAAGTATATGTTTTGTACAGCTTTTACCTGGGGGTTGGACTAGCCGTGTCGAGCTGCTGTTTTGTACAATGTTAGAGCAACAGCAAGAAAGTAGGATCAATGTGGAGAGTATCACACGAGATGGCCTAGAAACCCAGTGTAAGCATGGGCTTTCTATGGATACTGAATGAAGCATATAGGTGTATATTTATTTGATGGAAAAAAGAATCAATTTTTTTTGAAAATCGCTTTATTCCTAATAAATCCAGTCACCTTCCATGATCTTTGTTTTGTCAACTTTTAACTGTTCTCCATCACCATATTTCAGCTGAAACATTGAAGTCTTGGGGTTTATTGAGATGGATGTTGTTGAGCGAAGAGGTCCATAATAATTGTTTTAGACCTCAAACCGCAGAACAATTTGGTTTTAACGGCCTCTCTGAAAAGGAAGGACATATATCCGTGTGTGTGTGTGTGTGTGTACATATGTATGTATATGTCAAATAAAAAGGGGTGACGCAATGTTTTTAAATGAAAAAATTTTAGAAACAAAGAGAATTGGGAGCAAAATGGTTTTTCCTTAGCAACATGGGTGAGCAAGGTTTTGTTGATTACATGATTGAATTGACATTCATCGATTAAATTAAAACAATTATATTGAAGTTAGACGGTTCAGTTTTAGCAATTTGGATGAATCAAATGGATTGGTTTGGAGTGATTGACCTTCTTTGGGCCTATATATGGTCACTTTTAGACTTGTGGGCTTACTAAGTTACTTAATCCATATTATGCAGCCTTCATATGAGTGATCACTAATAGTGTCAAACAAAATCAACTTTTAACTGAAAGCAGGAGTATACAAACCAATCCATCTGATTCATCTAAATTGCTGATGGTACAAGATACATATAGTAACTAGGGTTGGATCAAACTTAAAATATGTTTAATTGGTGTCAATAGAGATTTGTTGAGATTAGTTATAATTGGTTACAAGTAACTCGGACGAAACTGTCTAAACCGCATATTTGGTTCTTCAAAAATAAATCAAACTATTGTTTTGTCAATCAACGGTTGGATCTGTTTTATTAGACTTCTCGTCCTATCACCCCTTTTCACCTTTTGTTCTAATAGCTTTTAGATTTTTTTTCCGCCATTGTTGAGCAAGTGTTGTCATTCTGAATTTGCAAGATTTGGGACTTATTGCTTATCGCCTCAGCTCGAGTTGGTTTCTTTGCTATTCTCTTGGTAGGAAGGTTAGAGTTTGATTTGGCAAAAATTATCTGTGTAGCAAGCAATAATTTCTACTTATTTCTTAGTTATCGTGACAATCTCTTAATGTATGGTGTCCTAAGGGTTTTGTTGATGAACTCGCGAGTGGGTCATTGTTTGTTTTGAATGCTATTGCAAAATAATGTCCTTAGGCACCTAAAAGGCCTTCTTTAAATCATGAACATTTAAGAAAATTGGTTTAGAAATGGTTGTAATTAATATCGAGAAGTGTTACCTCCTAGTATTTTTTCATGATTCATTCGCCGAACACTGTTACATAAAAGGGATGCAAACGGATAGAAGGAAAGAGTCCACCAACTACACTTTGACTGGTGTACCATCTGCTTCTCTTGAACATGTTCCGTAGCCTGTTTTGCCATGTAAACACACTGATCGTTCAAACTAAGAGAAAATAACTCTTTTTAATGACTAAATTGAATATTCTTTGATACCCTACAGCATGTGGATTCTAAATCTAATACGGAGTACAAAATAACATTTGGGAACTCGATTCCTAATATGAAACCTGAACGCGGGTACCCCAACACAGAAGTCTTAAGGTAACTCAGCGTTAGGCTTTTAGCGGCTGAAACATATCCTGGGCGGCTAACTTTCTTGGTAGAGTCCACCATGTCTTTGCATCCACCCTCTCATGTGCAGTGCACCGCCCAATGAACTGCTGCATGCAGCTCACCGTCAAAGAAGCTAAACGTGCATTATTATTTTGTCTGGTGGTTTAGGTATGTATGGCCCCATAGCGCGCAGTACCATGTGGTCACACAACTCCTAATACGCCCCAATATGTCAACCATTGACAAACTTGTGAAGACTTTGTTGAAACAGCGACAGACGCTGTAGTCCAAGATACCGTTCCTTAAATGACAAGGCCTGGTCACCATTCGAATACTGGCTCAGTTGTAGTCAGCACAGTTTCACCAATAATCACTGCTGAATGTGTTTACAGGCCACAAGAAATGTGAAAGCAACTCTCGCAAAAGAGAAGTAAAATTAGCGTGGCCAAGGCGGAGACTAAAGTTGCAATATTAAGACGATTCGAACCTTCCTTGGATTATTATCAGTACAGCAAGTTCTTAAAACATTGCCTCCATGATTAACTAATTCAGCTCCAATTTTTGCTTGAGCAAAAGAATGAAATAGAAGTTTCACCCGATATCTTACCAAATACTAGAAAAAAAATGAGAAAGTGAAAAGGAGAGCATAAGTTGGTGGCGTAGCAGTACGACAACCCAGCTCTGATTTTTTTCTTAGAAAGTGAAAGAGAGAAAGCATAAGCCGGGTGCAGATGAAGTGTGACAAAGTGAAAGAGATAAAGCATAAGTTGGTGCTGTCTTCAAAATACAATAAATCAGCTCTACTTTTTGCTTGAACAAACAATTGAAATAGAAGTTTCACCCCATATTTTATCAAAATATCCAAAATCTTCGCGTTAGGAATTCAGTAAGTGAAAGAGAGAAAGAATTAGTTAGTGTGCAGAAAAATGTGACCCCTTTCATTTACAACTCCTTAGTTTGGTGTTAGGTTATTCCGTCCCATTTCGAATGTAAAACTGCGAGGGATGGCACATGGGCACTCCATCGATCCCAAGCGCATATGCTACTTAAATTTTTTCCGAAAAGTGAGAGAAATGTTTTTCAAAAATTTAGTATGTAAGAAATATACATCTTTTTACTTAAAAGCAATATAAGACTTAACGCATTTGATAAGTCTTTTTCAAAACTCTTTTCTTAAAGTCATTCTTGTTTAAAAAGTGAGTTTCTTGTTTTGAAGTTACTTCCAAACACACGCTACGAAATTGAAATTCACACCCCAAGTGGTAGTGTCTCCTTTATCATGACAATAACAAACACTCACATTGTCCTCGTCAAACAACATCAACCCCCACCACCCCCGGAAGCACGTTAACAAGGGAGAGACCACCCCTAGTTACGTTGGAGCAGTCAGGTCACCACCAGCTACTCACCAGACCTGAAAACTGGGTCAGCCTTGAGGCTATAAATTTGTTACTAAGAAGTTAAAAGTACCTAAAAATATTCACTAGTTATATGCTCGAATTGGATTATGTGTGTTGTGCCATTCAGTATTTTCGTAATGAACCTGAGAAGCGAACATCCTTATTTTGCTTTATAACGATGCAAGTCTCACTAGATACTTTGTTGGCCATGCTTGGCGGCCCCATTTCCGCGTTCATGTACGAGTTTCATAGTGTGTATCCGGAGTCTGATTGTCTGATACCTTACATAAGTTGCAAGAATTGAACAACCGAAATATGTTATTAACTTGATGTTAGTAAAATTCGGACATTCAAAATTTAGCAAGCGAAAAAGAACTTTTATCGCGACACTTTTTCTATTCCTCTTTCATCAATGATCCCTACATGTGGTTATGAAAATGCTATGGACCCTATGGAATTGCACGAAGGATGCCCACACCCGCCAATTTTGTCGCCAAATACCCGCAGACACACCCAGCTAGTGAAGACAGGAGAGCTACTCACCATACCTTTTAAATAAATCCAAAGCGCCCAAGCTGCCAACAGCCATGGCCTACGCGCAACGTAAGGTTTGAACTACACAAAACATTTCGTTAGGTATCCCGTTCACGTGAGAGAAGGGTGGTGGCACGTGAAGAAGAGTAGTTTACGGTGGAGATCAAAGTCAAGGCAGGTGGCAGAGCAACCGTAAGTTACCGTTGCGGCAATTAATCGTTCCCCAAGTGCTGTGTGGTAACCATCCGAAATAAGTAGTACTGTAGTACCATTATTTTGGACACATTTGCGTACATATGTGGTGAAATTATTCAGCAGGTGGCACTCATGATGAGGGCTCTTAGAAATGTGGAATAACTCAAAGGGTACATAGAAAAGTTGACTAGTCAAAAGGGCTTAGCACATATATATATATATGAAATGCACAGTCACAGTTCTAATTACAATTCCGATGACTCCACTTTGAATTAATGATGATTGGATAAATGCTAGGCTCCTAGCCTAGTCAAAAAAGATAGACATATCTATATATCGGTAAAGAGGGAAAAAGTGAAGTGCTAATAATTTGCATTTCTTTTGTTGAGTTTTTGTGCCGCCTCAATTGTTTTCAAATGTAGTATGAAATACGGAGTATCTGCTAATCGAGAGTCACCAATGATTTGTTGAGGTGCATGTATGGGCGAGATTACTCAGTTAAATGTTACTAATTAAGTACGAAAAATAAGTTGAGCATATATACTTAAACAGACAAAGTCTTATCGACTTAAGTTTTTAGGTCAAATTAAATTTATGCAGTATTAATGAACTTATTTGACGGCGGACATTGAGATTCTTGTTACGTTCCTGAAGCATGATCATGTAAGAATTTGGGATGGAGGGAAAGGTTAGTCTCAATGTATGATTGGATTTACACTGCATAATTGTGTGTCACTTCATCGATCCGTTGGACTGGGGTCAAAAGAAGTTCCTCCAAGGCTCCAAGTACTCAAAAGTTATACGCTTGGATGCTTGAATGTGGCCCCTACTTGATAACTTTGTGTTCTTCATGTGATAATGTGGTATCTTTAACTTTGTTCTATTCGTGACTTAGCCCCTCAAATTGACAGAAGGAACTGGGAATCTAGCGTGTTGTTAGAAAACTTTGGATGAAATTGGCAAACATTATCACCGAATTTATTGGCAACGGACTATTGTATGACTTTGCATATTTATGTGTACTTGAGGACATAGTAATCTGTGTTCTTCTTGGCATGTTAATGGGATTACGAGTTGATTTTTTTTCTAAAAGTGCTCCTCAGATTTGATATTCCTTCTTGGGATGGTACACAAAATCTCAGATAAAAGTATCATTGGCCAAGGTTACTTTCTATCACAATTGGAATATATGCTGACACTGTACTTTGTAAATAAATATTGAAACTTTAACATTCAAAAAAATACTTTTTTTTTTAGGGGTGCTGGGGTGTGTGTGTTGGGTGAGATCCATTCCAGTATTTAAGAGTGCTTTCAAACTTATCAATGCATAATATAAAACTCGCCAAAGATTGGAAAGGCTTGCTCTTTTGCTATCGATCTCCTTTCAATTTGACAACCCCAAATGTTTCTCTATCATTACTGTCGAGGTTCAAAACATTACATATACAAAGACTTAAATATCTTATTATTCATTTCACAATGTGCTACCTTGACTTGGTAAATTTTGTATTAAACTCATAGTTTCATCCATAATGATAAATGCGACATATATTTTCGTTCTGATGCAGGGTTTGACTTCTCCCTTGCTAACCGGTTAACAACTAAAAGAGTAGATAATAGCCTAGGACAATGTCTTGCTATAATAACACCTATGCCCTTTGACCCGATGGAGTCATAATGACGTTAAGAAAAACTAGTGAAAAAACACATTTGCCATCCTCTTTTCTCTCTCATTTCTTTCATATTCATGTCACCACCCATCGTATCGTCCACGCTATCAACCACCATAGCACCATCCCAACACAACGACACCATAACCACAACACCACAGTCAAAACTCAAATCCTCATCGCACTACCACCACATTCTCTACGACCAACCTCATCCTCACCGAGAAAAACCCTCTTTTCCGCAATCGCTCTATGTCCGCCTTTTCCCAACTGGTTTAGTCCCCGTCAGTGACCGAAATCTTTACAAACTCTGCTTTCTCGACCATTGCTCCTTTGATTTTTGAGGGTCAAGAGGTGAGCGGACGATGATCTCCTTGATGTGCCTATTTACCCTTTGTATAATGTCGTTGCTCTCGTCCTCGGAGGAATTGGTGGTGTCAAAGTTGCTGAGCGTGATGCTCATGACCCGTTGCTTGAACTTGCATCGGACTTGTGACAAGTTTTCAAAACATCTCTTCACCACACATCGATGCCAGAGAGATTATTTATAAGATGGATGAGCAAAAAAAGGCAGGAGAAAAGAGAGGGTGGCGACGACGAGAGGGAAGGGGAAAGGAGCCGGGGGGAGAGAGATACGTAAAAGGCCTTTTTAAATTCAAAATGGCCATCTTAGTCAAAATTGTTAGTTATTGTTATGAAACTCTAACGCGGGGGGAATTTAATATAAATTTTGTCACATTTTGGGCACATATGCGTACTTTATATAAAAAAATAGTTTTTTACTGTAATTACTCCTAAATTAAAGGAGTTTAGTGATATTATCCCTAAATAAAGAGTGATAAAATTACCTGAAAAAAAGACAAGTACAATAACAAAGTATACAAACTCTACCAAGTTCACGAATGATCAGATTTCTGAATATGATTTGTGCATGGTGGCCAAACCTAAAAAAAAAATTGTATGTTTTGAGACCATTATTCTAGTCCGTTTTTTTTATAATAATTTTTTTTTCTTTATCCTTCTCCTGTACCTTCATTCCTCGTTTGTCTAACGGTACTAGATAGTTAAAATAAATGGTTTAAAACCACAAAATGTTAGCTCTAATTTTGAATTAAGCTTCTGCTTGAGCCTTCCCTTCCCATAGCACTAAACTACTACGACGCAAAAGCCAAACGGCACCCTCTGTCCTACACCACCATACGCCAATAATTTTCCGCATGAAACCTGAAAAATGCCTCCACCCGTATAAATCGCATCTTATTATTGTACGGAGCGCCATTTTTCCAATCAACTGCAATGGGCCCCACACCCAAGCGGCTCTTCCAATTCTCAAACCATCTTCCCAAGCCCGCCCGCCCCTCTGCATTTCTCGGTAGTAGTACAACATTACTCGCCCAATAATTTTTACCAGGTATTATTGTACCCTTTTAAGGCTTAAGCCCATGGTTGTCTTCGGTCACTAGAAGGTATAATGAGATAACGTTCTCGGCTTGGGCTGATAAGTTAATCTGGAAGTAGTGAAAAGTGACGGGGGATAAAAAGAAAAAAGATGCACTGAGCTTTCAAAATCAAAGCACAAAAATAGAGCAGGCAGTCCCTCGTAGTTGTTGTGTCCCTCAAAAGCTAAACGGCTAGAAGGTTTTGTGTCAGGTTTCCTCTGGATACCCACGCTCCACTCCAAACACATCTTTCTTTAACTCTCCAAATTCCAAGGAAACCAAAACCATCCCTATCTCACCCCCTCACTGCCCCCAACCCCAACCCACAGTTCATCAAAAGAAGAGTCTCTGATCTCTCTCTCTCTCCGTGTCATCAAGATCACGAGATCTCCCCCCCTGCAAACTCCCACCACCTGAGAGAGAGAGAGAGAGAGAGTGGAAACAAATGAGGGCAAAGCATGCATTACCATTTCCCACACCCTTTTTCCTCCCTTCCAAAAAAGGCCTAAGTTCAGCTGGTCAGAACTCTGTTCGTGCTATACGTTTAAACAACAAAAATTATTACTACAGTGCTATATTTTGGCAACAAATTTTGTCGCTAAATCTGAATCGATTAGGCGGTGGATCATTGTTCAAATTCAGCGCACAACCGACACCATATTTATTGCTGTTGAAAGAAACGACGCCGCGGCTGTCACTTACGAAGAAAGTAATGTTCAAGAGTGTCCCACACCCCAGGCGCACGAAGCTGGTGGCTACTGAGCTTTGGTTCAAGTTGAAGCTCGGAGGGTGAGTCGTAGGACCCAAAATTAACGTCTTTTTTTAACAAAAAGACACGTGCAGCTGGTGATTAGAAACCTGTGCCAGTCCCCCCCCCCCCCCCCCCCCAAGCCCAAAAAACCAACATTAATATTCCAAGGAAAAACTAAATCAAACTAGCTGTAACACAATATCTAAATAAACAGGACCAAACCCAATTACCAACCGAGAAATTAACAACTTAATTTTCTTTTCATAATCATTTTTTTCCGACTCTGTGTGTGTAATTAGCCGTCTACATATTCCTTTTTAATTCAACTCTGTACGGAAATGAGGCCAAATTTTTTTTTTGCAAACCCCGAGAACGCTTCGTAAATGTGGAAAAACCAAAACGAAAAAAGAATCTCGATGTTTGCCAAGCATGCTTATCGTGACCGGGAGACCGACTCGGCCAGTTTCCCGATCCTCTCCACCAGCTCCGGCGACAGTTTCTTTGCCGGTTTCCGTTCTTTCTCGGGCCGAAAGTCGAAGCCGAAAACATCCGATACCTCCTCCGAGCTCCACCCGGCTTTCTGAAGAGACTCCGAGAACCGATCCGTTTTCAAAAGCAGAGCGTCCAGGACCGCTTGATTGTCTAACATAACCATTTCGCCTTCGAAGAACCCGGAGGATGACACGTTTACGATCTCGGACACGTCCGACTCGGCCCACCCGCCTTCTCTCAAAACCGACCCAATCATCCCAATGTACTCGTCGACCCACTTGGGGATCCCGGATCGGGTCATCTCGAAATACCGTTCCGGGGAAGAAGATGAGGAAGACGAGGAATTTGAGTTCCTTCGCCGCCGATCCACGGCGGCGTCGCTCCAGAACTCAATCCATCTCGGCGTTTTACCTCCCGCCACCGTATCAAGGCTTCTCCTCGAGAAAACCCCCGTTTTTTGGTTAACGGATCGCTGTTTGGAGAGAGACCGGGGCTCCGACCCTTGAAACAACGAGGACTCCCGGTCGAAAAAGTCCGAGAGATCGAACCCGCAACAGAAAATCCGACTTTCATCGACGTAGAAGATAGGGTTTCCGGCTAAGGAAGGATTACACGGAATGTAGCAGTGATTGAAAATGGGTATTAACAATGGAGCTCTTTTAAGCGCGTTTCGGGCAATCTTCATGGCCTTCTCCGGGTCGGACGGTCTCGGCCCCCAAGATTTAGACCAGAGGGTATTCCGGGCTACGTGAAATGTGATAGCAGCGATGGGCAGATCAAGGGAAGCGCGCAGCTGCAACCGAGCCGAGCCGGCCGAGCGCCAGTCGGGGAAGCCGGGTCCGATGGGCAACCCAGCGGAAAGGACGGCTTTCAGATCGGGTGGGAAGGGAAACCCGAACTCTGCCTCTGCGCGGGCGAACTCGGTGTCGGATAACCCGGGCTGGACTTGTACGCCCGAGCTCCTGAGGTGGGTGATGACCTTATCGGCCAGGGAAGAGAATGAGACAAGGCTGTTTCGAGCGGGGAGCGGCGTGGAGGGTGCTGAGGCAGCGGCTCGGGCCGAGAGGCGGCGGAGCCCGGCTACGTGGGCCGGGTTTAGACCCGTCATCCTGCGGTCCACGTCCACCATCGTTGTAAAACCAGATCAATATATACTATAGAGTGTTTGTTGGTAGGGATCTTCTTTGTGTCTTGTGGTGCCTTTTCTGGGGGAAGTGTGTGCAGAGGGCAGGGACGGGAAGAATGCGTGAGAAGGAGAGAGAGAGAGAGAGAGAGAGATGCAAAGGTTTTGGATTTGTGAAGAGAGAGGGTGGTTCTTACTTCTTATAAATGCTAAGTGGAGTGGGGCCGCCTGCTTTTGAGATTTTGCTGTTGGGAGTATTTTTACCCTTTGTTTATTATTATTTTGGTGTAGGTTTCTTCTACTTGACGGTGTAAGGTGATGGGCTCCATATTTGTGGAAGCATGTATTGGAATTTCGGGTGGCCTTTGGTCCATCCATTTTATTTATTTATTTATTTACAGGGGTGCGCTCTGGATCAGTATTAGATAACCTTTAACACTGCGTTTGGTGATTTAGAGGATAATGGTGAAGATACAAGCCAGATATATAGATGTTTTTCACTTGAACAGCGTTAAGAAAAACGTCCTTGATATTGAAACTTGATAATGCAGGGATGCACGGTGGAGTAAAAATGGAGCAAGTTTCAGATTCTTCCGAAACATTTGACCTTTTTTTTCTTATCAGTATGCGACTCTATATATATATATATAAGAAAAGACTACAGAACATCTTTTGTGTTTTGGTCATACTTTTCTGAAAAATAACTATATGAATATGTTCTATTTTTCACATAAAGAAACTAACAAGAATAATAATTTATTTCTCTTCTTTATTTTCAAAAGATTAGGAACTAAGAGGAGTAAATCTTCCGTGGTGTCGGGCAGACCAACACGTCATCATTGAGACTCACCGTTTAAGAGAAATTTTACATTAAACGGACATTATCAAAGTTTCAAGTCTTTCAAAAAATCAATGAATGAAAGAAAGAAGTGATACGGACCTAAAGCTGTAATATTCAATTTATGGCCGAAGGATGCAATATTAATGTAGCTCCCACAACACCAACCGGTTTTCAAGATTTTTAGTTCCTTCACCATTAAGGTTAAAAATATCCTTCAGCTTTCTTTCTTCCTTCTTCATTTCTACTTCACTTTCTTTTCCTTAAGGGAGTTGTTAAGAATTTAAGTGAGACACCCAAAAAGGAGTTAACAAAGTGGACCTTTCGCCAATTCACATGAGGGAGGCAGCGAGTAGAGTTGTCAAAAGGGTCGGAAGGCCTGCGGGCTGGCCTGGCCCCTTTTTGGCTCGGGTCGGTCCGACCCTTTTTGGGCCCGGACTGGCCCTAACCCTTAGGGCCAGGGCCATGCCGAATTTTTTGAGAAACAGGCCCGGCTCAGCCCGATCCTAAAATGGCCTGTTTTTTGCCAGGCCCGGCCCTCTTTTAGCCCAAAAAATGGCCCCCTTTTGGCCCTAAGGTTAGGCCTATTTCTGACCCCCTTTTTTGGCCCTACACACAGGTCCTCTTTTGGCCCAGTATTATTGTATACACATATTATTATATATAAGTGTGCGTGTCCAACGATAATTGAATGAGTAGTGAATCTGAACATGAATTATGATGATCGTTCTTCCTTGGTGCAATAATCAAAGATATGTTTGATGTAAAATAAGAATTAGATTACAAAGATTACAATCGAACTGTAAGAAATCATGAGCCTCCTTGAAGAGGTCTTAGATGGGTCGAGCTTATTTGTCAATAAATATCAAACTGACTAATTCCACCCTCTTACATATAAATTTATATTGGCACCGTGCGTAAAAAAATAACTGTTAAAATACATATAAAAAGTTAGTATTTATATTATTAAATAGTTATAACAAAATAGATAGTAAAATAATAATATTATTTTGAATAACAAAAAAAATTTTGGGCCCGGCCCTAGATGTTGGGCCTAGGGCCTGGGCTTGGACTGGGCCCAAATTTCTCCCCATTCTGGCCCTGCTCGGCCCGTTTGACAGCGGCCCAGGCCCGTTTTGCTGGAAGCCTGATGGGCTTGGGCTGGGCTGCCCCATTTGACACCTCTAGCCACGAGTTACAAACACAAGTTAAAGTGCTTAGGTATTTATGTTCCATATTAGCCCAGTTGGGTTTTCTGCAAAGAGCAGAAATAGCATAAAGTAAGGCATTGATTGCACGTTCAAGTATGTGACACAATTTTTCACGAGTTATAAAATGCCGACGAAACAATATATATATATATCCTCTCTAAATACTACTTTGGTTTTACAAACATTTTGAAAAATTCTACTCTACGAGACCAATGATCAAAGCCTCACACGCATATTACGTCCACTGATTACTATTAACTTGGTGCCTTCGCCAAGATTTTGTCTTCGGAATTGCTTGCTTTATTTTGAAAACCATTGTCGGTAACTAGTACACACATACGTGGGTTAAAGGGTCACTAAAACAAGGCCTACTGGAGGGTTAAGAATTAAGACGCAGGGGCGGAGCCTGTGTAGATGTGGAAACAAAGGGTTTCTTGTGGAAGCGTATAAAAGTACATGCAACTGCATGCATGCATGTGAGGTAAGGCAGTCACCGCCGGCAGTCTTAACTCAACGTCTCTTAAGCATTAATTGGCTTCACATGAAGGGGAGAAAATCCTCTGCTGGCCTTCACGGACGTAAGGTGACCACCATTCCGGCACAGGAGCACCCTCAACCATTGATCTGGCCCCGAGATTTGATGCATGATCGGGAGAAGAGCTTACTTTAAGGTCAAATGGTTGTGATTAGTACATAATCCGTTTACTTGACCTCTAAGCACACAAAAGAGTTGTCAACGTAGACCACTATACTGATTCCCTACGTTAAATTAAGGTAGGGTGGTTAAGACTAACGGTTACTAATTCAAACTAAACACGTGTTGGGAACTCTGACAACTGCCTAATTGTTTGTATAATAATATTACTATAGGAAACATGAAAATTAGTATTAAAGGTTTTTCTAATCACCTCTGTTAAGGAAAGGGATTTTCGTACGCGGGAGTGATTAGTTAACATTTGTATAAAGGGTAACAAGTGGATGTGACATTGAAATTCGTTTTCCATTTGAGAGCATGCACTAGTTACATGGTCGTTATATCGTTTGGTGAGGGAAGAAGTAATTAATTTGGTCAAGGGCTTTGATTGGCTCCCTAGATATGTAAGCGCAAAATTCTATGAAATTATCGTTAAGAGTTATTGAAAACAAACGACATTCATAAGGGTTGCTCTAGTTTTGTATCTTTTTACACTAAGCAATACTTTTAAGAAAATTTTAATGTCAACCGAGGTTAAGTTCATCTCATTTACAACCCTAACAAGACATTTGGTCAAGTCATTGCAGCGTCTCGATTGCAATTCTTACTTCAAGAAGAGTCAAAGAGGGGGTCATAATTTGATTTCTACGGTATCCACTCGTCACATTATTAAATATCATGGTCTCTAAATGTTGCATGACAATGACTTGCAAATTCAGATTTCGGTTAACAAGCAACAAAAATTAACAAGTTGCAACACTTGTTTCTGGGAATAACTTCAACACCACTCAGTATGTCAACAACAGACTAACCATGTAGGACTTTTGAGGTTTCTGCTGGGCCACATGACTCTGAAAGTTACAGCAAGCAATTACCCTCTCAAGTTTAACACTGAAGATTTTCGATTCTCCTTCCCTAAGAGTGTGTGCGCATGTGTGTGGGCGCGCGTTTATATGTATGGTTGACTGATTGGGTGGGGGGGCATCTGAATGTTTTGCTTCCATTATCACTCCTCACCCACAGCTGCATTATTTGGCTTTTGTTTTTGTGAAAACTATTTTCCCTTTTTTGCCAAGCTTTCCGAAATTTGTATTTATTGAAATAAACAAGACAGCATTGTTAAAGAACCAGAATATGGTAAAGAAAGAAAGAACTACAAAATCATTTTGAAAATGAACTGCGGAAAGCTGGGCAATAAATTACTGTAGACAAGCACAAGTTTCTAGTTTTTTGTTTCACACCCTAACTTTTTCCAACCTTTAAAATGTGTGAGAAATCAAAGCAACAAACTACTGTGACTTTAGAGTGTTTGTATTTTAGGTCACGGCAGAATTAAATCGTAATTTTGACCCTGATTCGAACAGCAAATTATGGTAACCAAAGGATATATATATATATATATATATATATATATATATATATATATATATATATATATATATATATATTTTACTATTACATCTTGGTCACCCCCACGATCAATCCTGGTTTCACCCGTCGTATTAGTACTAGCATGTCTACTAACTCAAATTTAGAGCAGCGAACCATTTGGGAGAGAGTCACATTGCAAAACCAATGGGGCACATCACATTCAAAATGTCTTCGTCTTGTCCTTTGTACAATTTAAAAAAAGAGCAAAATCTAGCTAGAGAGCAAAGAGAGAAAGAGGTGGGATCAGATTTGTAGGACTACAAGGAGGGCAAGATATGACCCAGCAGCATGGTTACAATCGACCAGCGCCCACTAGCTAAAGGAAGACAACAACAAAGGTCACAAACGGTTGTTCAAATGTGTTGCAAATTAATTTTGGTAAACTCCATGGAATGGAAGGCATTTGGTGATATACACACACAGCAATTGTCTGTGTACACGGATCAAGTGACAGGGTGGGGCTCCGTGTTAAATGCAGGACAAGTGAAATCAGCTTGAATTGATACTCCCTCAAGTGCACGTAGTGGGAACCTTTGCTTGCTTGTCTTCCCCCAATCCTACATGCGTGTTCCCTCCTTAAGTTGTGATTAGTTTCAATCCATGACTCCTTTTGCCCCCATCTTGGCCCTGGTGTATTGAAGAGCTGTGTCTTTGCTGAAAGGAATTCCTCTGTGATATGTTAGTTTCCAGTATTAATTGGGTCAGGTTGCTATCACAAGCATAGCGCGCACGTTAAGTTTGAACGATGGGTTTGGTAACTTGAATTTATATATTTTGTGAACAAGAACGTTTTGGAGCTGAGGAGAATGTTAACTATATATGTAGCAATGTAAATATACTAATGATTGTTGTACAATCATGCATAGTCTTATATGTGCTTAAAACTGGAAACTCCAAAATCGATGATTCTAGTTTTAAACAATTTTGGAGAAACGGATTTGACCAAAAAAATATAGACAGTATTAGATTACTCTCAAATTATCTATAAAAGAGCATTGCAAACCCTTTGAAGACAATTGATTTATGGGCTCACTAATAATGCATGGGTCCGAAAACAAGGGATGGAAGAGAGAGTTATTGATACACGTTTTTATTTTGACTTTTTACACTTTTTTTTAAATAATTATTACTCCTCCGTTGAATTTTTCTCACTAATTATCCTTATAAATACTTAAGGTAATTGATAGAAAATAGTAAGAGAATCAATCCAAAATATATAATTTGCTTGTAAAATTCTAAAGAATTTTGCATGTGTTAAATAATAACAAAATGTATTTCATTGATGCCCTAGTTGGTCATTTTCTCACATTAATTTTATGCAAACATATTTCACAAATTTAAACAAGAGTTTTCATAACTTTTGCCAAGCAATTACTGAATCTGCTTAAATTTGATTTCATTTTTTTTACGCGAGAAACTGTTTTTCAAAATTAATCACAAATGGACTCTTGGTCCTGCCAGCAAATTGATTGTGGTAGCAATCATGATGCTAATTAACTATTCTTTTGTCATAAAAATGTTGTTTAATAACTTAAAATATCTATATTTTTTTAAGGAATCAATCTTTTAAAAGATACAATGTTAATCGTTATCGTGTGCACTTAATTTTAAATCATCAAAATATTTATGTTATAAGTACTTCATTGTATTGTCAATCACACCGCACCTATAAGAACATTATTATACTTTATTAGGTCTATTATTAATGCATGTACCACGATCATCCATACTTTGCATGACATTAAACGACGCAGCAAAAGGTTTGTTGGCTCTGGTTCCCCCTCCTTTATTGTGGGACTTGGGTTTATTTCAATCTGCCTAATGACTCGTTTTCTAATAGAAGAAGCAATATATCAAAAGAAAATCATGCCCATTATGGATCGCTAACAAGGAAAGATTGAATATCCAATGGAGTTTGGCACGTATATAAAGTAGAATTTTAAACTATGTAGGACCGAATTTTTGACAGCTTTAATTTTACATTTTCAGTCCTGATATATAAATTATAATTACTTACAACCCTTTAATCACAATTTGACATCTTGAGGTGACTTTTTATGTGCCAGTGGAATACAGTCAGTAAAAATATCTTATGATCATCTATTTAATGAAAACAAACCTTGCGACTGCACTATTCAAATCCATTCAGCAACTGGATATGCATTTGGCAATGACATCATCCTGATGTACCTTTTATAAAATATATTTAGCTGCAAAGCTATAGGCTTAAATAATAGCCTTGAGTACGAACTTCGATTGTAACAGAAAAATGTCATTAAACACATTCTAGTATTGGCATTATAAACTTTAGCAATAACAAAAAGTATTTTTATGAAAATCTTTTGTTATTAAAGTCATTATATGGAGATATTGTACAACAGAGGATCCTTGCCCGGGAGTTATAGAGATTTTTATACTTGAAATTGCAATGACAATATATAATCGTTGTAGTAATTAGGACGAAACGCATGCTTACAAAAATAGAATCATTCACCATCTTATTATATACCCTCTTTGCAACAAACCTGCGTTTGATGATCTTAAATTAGTCCAAAGGGATATACACATCCCATGTGCTCCATCAACCTTACTCAACTAAAAAATGGAACTTTAAAAGAGATTAGTCTGCTACGGTTCTAGCAATAATGGGTCGTTAAAGCCTAACATAGGTATGCTTTGGAAGAGATGGATTGTGATGGCATTGCTCCATTGTTTATACACGAAAAGACTAGAATTTTTTAATTCATGATCTAAACATACTTCCAAAAGTAAGTGATGGATTAAATTGTTTGTTATCATAATGGCATGTCTTATATAATCCTTCTTCCTTGATGATACTCGAGATACCTGTACCTATAGTTGGAGTTCACTTTATAAGGAAGATTAGTTTCTAAGGGAGAGGAGACCTACATTGTTCTGGGTGCATTTGGTCTGTCTTAGTACTATTTGCTTATGGTGGTAATACACCTTTACTCGGATTCTTTGTGTACCAACATAATTAAGGCCAGCCATTTTGATCATTTCATCTCCCAAATCACAAGACCAGCCTCAACTTCTCATGGGACTGTTATCTCGTTCGCACATGTTCTTTATGTGCCCCATTGCCTGTTTCGAACACCCCTTTAGTATGGACCGTGTAAGTTCGAGTTATGTAAACTTCACTTTCATCCTTTGTCACTGTGTTGACTCCGATCGTTTTAACATACCACCCTTTCCTCCAAAACTCCTCTACTTTCTTTCCCTTTCAAACTTTTGTCACGTCTTGAGCATTTTTTTTTTTTTTTTGCGCCACCCACCCTCAAGCTTTGACACATCTCTGATCGCCCTATGGTTGGCCGTATGAATCATTGGCTTATGAGTTGCAACAAAGTTTACGACCATGTCGCATTAGCATTCCACCCATGAAAGTAAAGTGGAAGTGCATAAAGTAAAGTTTGTAGGCACCCCCCTCGTGTGGGTGGTTGCACTTTCGATTTGATCTCAACTCTTTCTAGCTTAGCTTGAAGTAGATAGGTATGCAGATAGGGGAAAAAGTGATGAGAATGGAATTGAACAAAAGAAAAGAAACACAGGAAAGTGCGAATAGAAGGTTAAAGGTGGAAATGGGTAGCATCTCTTTCATAAGCGTAAAGGATTGCGTGCGTGTGATGAGGATGGAATAAAGCAAGGTTTGAGATGCCATTCTACTTTCTTTATCAGTTTGATTGTGAGTTTCAATAATAAAAAAAAAGAAAGGAAGAGAAGAGAAGGGGATATAAGACAAAACAATGTCCTTCGTGTTTGTGAGTTTAAGAGGGAAAAGAAAAAGGAGCATCATTGTTTTTTCTTGTTTGTACAATTCAGAAGAACTAAAAAGAAAATGCACAACGTTAACGCTACACCCTCCTGCGACATCTTCATGATTTTAACAAAGAGCATGTGACCTTTGTACACAACGAGAGTATTATGAAAGTGTCGCTTCATTGCTTCAAAGGTAATATGGGTATATCTTTTTGCGGTCTTTTTGTTTAACTCTTGTGAAATGTTAATTTTTTTACATCGAAGCCTTAGGACATGAAAGGCGTTAAAAATTGGGCCTTCAATGTTTCACGAGTAATGTGATATTATGAAAGTGGTTACTTATGATAGTTTTCTTTTCTTTTTCTCCGTCTTGATAAGAAAGATGTTGAGAGAAATAAATCCAAGCTTTCTCTAATTTCTCTGCTCACAAAAACTTGCAAACTAAAGAAATGAAAGAAAATCTAATCTTTCATTTTCTTTTTTTATCTCTCCTAAAGAAGGGGGAAAAAAAACTCACAAACAAAACAAAGTGTAAGGAAAGTGGCCACAACAAATCCCGTGTGATACACGAGATACATGGGAGATCTGAAGGGTAGATGATGTACCTCAATAGCAACTTACATTCACTTATCAGTTGCCAGCATTGTTCTTATTTGTTTATTGTTTTAGGTAAGGGGCATCGTGGGAGGTGAATGGCGAGATAGTTTAGAGTTTACAAAACTGGGCTCTATGGGCATAAGTTACAAGCTTTAGATTAAACCACCTAACTTCTTGCTCTTAGGTTAGGTCGCTCGCACCTACTTAAAACAACGTTTTAAGCACGAGTAGCCAAGATGTGAGAAATTCTCCATTAGTTCTTTTGGAGAACCTTACACCATGGTTGGGTTGGGCGGAAGTATGGATTTATGTTAAACTGTATCGTTACCGTAGTATTCTTACTGTACATATTTGAATTTGAGATAAGAGCTGGATTGGCTCCTTGCAAAGGGTGGCAAATTGGATGGATGATTCGGGTTTGAATAAGTTAAACGGGTTGGTGTGAATTAGCGACTTTACCTATTTTAATCCATTTAATTGTAGGTTAATCATGCCATCTCTTGAAATGGATTGGTTGCACCTAGTAACCATGGACACTGATCCAGATATATATATATATATATATATATATATATATATATATATATATATATATATATATATATATATATATATATATATATCTTCTTCAAGGACAAACAAAATCGTAAATACACCACCAACCATCACCATCGTATCACAACCAGCATTATCATCACACAATCGCAACCGCAGTAAGTCCACTGTCAAACTAACCTCATCCATCACAAGGTCCACAACAGCCCATATATATATATCTTCTTCAAGGACAAACAAAATCGTAAATACACCACCAACCATCACCATCGTATCACAACCAGCATTATCATCACACAATCGCAACCGCAGTAAGTCCACTGTCAAACTAACCTCATCCATCACAAGGTCCACAACAGCCCCGCAGCACCTGCTATCGCCATCACATCCACAACAGCCACCAACACTACAAAAATGTCATCGCCACCAGAGTCACCTCCATCTACTGAGGTAACCGTAATAGTTTGGCCATGGATAACCCTCACCTTCAAAACCGTAGATTTATTCCAGATATGAGCCTAGATATTCTAGTTCCATGTTCTTCGCCAAAGGCACGAATTTGTTGAAGGTGTTGCTTAGTTGCATTTTCGGTATTTTTTTTTCTTTCTTACAACGGCTATAGGTTGACAACGACGACTGAGTTGTAGAGGCCACAACATGTTGTTACGGCAGCAGTGGGCGGTCTTGAGTGGCCTGTCCGTCGACTGAATGATTTGCTAACTAGGAATGTGTTAACTTAGAAATGTAGAACTAAATCCTATGGTGAAATGAGCACCGACTTAATTAAAACCCACGAGTTGTGGGTTTTAATAATATTTGATCCACTAGGACCCAATCATTAATTGATAGGTTTGGGTGACTTTAAAGTGTTAATTGATTGCCACCCCTAATTCCTTGCCTCGTATTGCATGCTTCATGATTAGCGTATAAGATTGAAGTATAAGCTATATAAGTAAAAAGGTTCTCAACGAAAGAGCTAAAAACTACCAAACCAATGGAAACAAGATCAATATTATAATCAAGGTATTGATAACAAAAGGAAATTGAGAAGCTCAAAATAAGTGTATCAACGGTCATATAGGACCTAACATAATTATTGAGTCCATATAATTATACTACACCTATTAGCAAACCAGACGCTAAACAGTTCCAATCAAGGAACTGTAATGCATTTGCAGGCCCACTCCCCTTGCTGTGTCGCACAATTATACTACACTATCAGCAAACAGACGCTAAACAGTTCCAATCAAGGAACTGTAATGCAATTGCAGGCCCACTCCCCTTCTCTTCTACAAATCAACTTGCCATTCTGAAGGCCAAAGGAATGAATACTGTCTGTAGGCTGCGACTTTCTATAACAGTTGCTATAATTTTAACTCTCACACCATCCGTACCTAAGAAATCATCATCAGTATCTTGAACGGCTTCTTACCCTGCAATATCAGCTCTCTCATCAGTCCTCCAAATCCAGAAAGTTGCATTGCTCATTAACAGAAAACTAAAACATTACCGAGGTGAGCAGGAGCGAGAGATAGAACGGGAGTAGGACCGCGAGTGCGAACGGGAGCGGGAACGCGAAGGATATCTGCGAGAACTCTGCTCTCTATTTGGACTTCTACTACGCCGGTATCTTCTGCAGGGTATTCTTGTTTAAACTTTACAGGGTTAACCAGAAAATGCAGTAAAATAAGTCACCTGGCCCCCTTCCCCAGAACCACACATCTGCAAGGCCCCACCCTCAATGACAAGCGATGAATAAAGAAAATAGAATAAGAACCAATATAGACAGACAAAACTGATCGGGAAACACAAACGAGGTGGCATTCCAGGGTTCTGTAGAGTCTGTTCCCATCCATGGCTGGATTGCTAGGTGAAGTTGGCTTGGCAGTGATCTCTGCCACTTTAAGTCGGTTGCATCGGCAGGACGCTTAGATCATGGGTTGTACCAGATCCATACTTTTGCTACTAATTGCTTGTCGAAAAAGTCAAGCTCCGTATTAAATTGGGTCGCTTTTGTCTTGCCTCTATTTATCAAATTTACTTTAATTACGTTTTTGTGCCTTCGTATAAGCAATTGAACAGAGTAAACAACTAAACATTTGATAATTGAATATCCGCACTTGTGAGTTGGGTGGTGAGGGGTGACGGCTAAACAAGAAAAAGTCATCATCCAACTAGGCGGCTTTAGCAGTAACGCAGTATTGTGTAAAGAACTTTAGCATATCATAACAACCTAATTGCATCCAGAAGGATAATTTTCTAAGCCATTATCTTGCACAACTGTATAACAATGAATTCAGAAGGATCAGAGCAGTACGGACTACCTCGGAGGAGAGCGGCTGTAACTTCTGCTACGACTCCGATGCCTATATCGACTTAGTCGACTAGTTTCTGCCAGCTTCTCCAGCCTCAGTCGTTCTTGTTCTCTCTTTTTAGCCGTTTCAATAGCAGTATCTTTCTTGACTATAAGAGAAATCAGTTACGCCAACAAATGAATATCATAAACCATAAAGAATTTCTATAGATTGTATCACAAAGGGGAGGATATCGCAACACAAATGGAAGTTCACTGCTATGACAATCATATGCAAGCAAAGAAGTAACTTATACTCTGTTTATTTAATTGTTTGCTCATAATCCGTTTCAGTCGCTCCTGAGGTGTTTCTTTTTTCTCCCCAGACTGCTTAGAAAGGCTTCCACCGCTGGTTGCCTTGCTTAACTTTGCTAAACCAGAGGATGTGCTGCCCATTACAAACGGCAAAATACCAAAAGAAAACAAGAAATGTATTAAACAGGCGTGCATATAAAATGGAAAACTAAAGCAGAGGGACACAGCGCATATGGAAAAGCAAAATATACTCTTATGAGATACCTGACTGAGGGTTTTGACAATTTTGCATTCTTTTCCTGTTCAGTGGGGACACCAGATGCTGGATCTATATGCAAGGCCTCAAGTATGCGACCTGATGATGGCCTGCAGAAAGTACAAGCATTAGCAATATGCATTCCAATACTTTTAGCAACGCTGATGAGGTCACATAAAGGCCAATTCAAGGGGATATTGGGCTTCAGCAAGGAAGCTTCCCTCTCCCTCTCTGCAGTTATGCTGACAACACTAAAAGCCTGATCTACTCTAAACCACAAAAGTGTGCCTCGGGTAACAAAAAGGATGATAAGCGGCAGCAGAGAAAAGACTGTCCAATCTATCTTTGCAAAAATTAAAGGTCGAGTGCTCCGACCGGTTAAGTGTATCAGCTAGGGCTGGAGGAGATGGAGGAGGAGAATATCCTTTAAGCTTCGGTTCACCGACATCAGCAGAGCCACCAAATTCGGTAATATACTCAATTTTCGGAGCCCTTGTCTTGCTTCGATGAGTATCATCAGAATGAACCCCGCGAGAATGGCGCCTTGAGCGTGATGGGGAGTATGACTTTGATCTTGATCTGTCAAAGTAGGGCTACATGATTAACAACAGCCTGCAAAGAATGATATAACAAAAAAGAAAAAATGAATTCCACCTTCTAGAACGTGAATAAGCTTCATACGTTGGGCTTCGTCTAGACTCCCTGCCAATCAAGGGGATAATTAAATTAAACAAAACCTAAAACCACCAACCGATCAAGGGGATAATTAAATTAAAGTATACCAGAAACCACTTATTAGCATCTTCTATCCTTTTCGGATGGCGGGCGGGGCGGGGATATCTTATTTGTTCCATTTTTTGGGGGGGCCCTTATACAATTCGCCTGCATTCGCTAGCTTTGCCCCTCCTTGTTTTCTATCTACTCACCAAAGACTATATAGTTGTAACTCTGTATAGCCCATAAACATAATGCATGGATAAAAAGTTTCTAAAAGCAGCAAAAATGTGTATGGACATAAAACACACTCTTGTCAGGATGCTCAGCAAGGCAAGGAATGTGATAATAAAAGAAAATAGTATCTACCTGTAGGGGTCATGATGAAGCCCCCGTGTTCCAGTAACCCGGGCAGCTTCTCTTTCCTTCTCCCTTTCTATCTGAGACACCTTCCTTCTTTCTTTGCGACTCAGCTTCCTCTGCAAATTCAAAAGTTCCCAGGACGGATTATTAAGAGTTGCAGACTTTTGCATGAGCAGATTGAATCCAAACTTTTATTAAAACTTACAATTGCAGGATCTCCCTTGACCACTTCTTTTTGCCTCCTTTCCTCCTCCTTAGCCTTTTTATCCATGTACACAAGCCATCCATATCTCTTCACTCCAAAGTCTTTTGCAATTGAATCCATTGCTTCGTCGTTGCTGTCATCGCTGTTAAAATCATCTTCGTCATCGTCGTCGTCGTCGTCATCCTCATCATTGTCATCACGGTCCGAATAGTGAGTTCCCTCTTTTCCATCTCCATCATAGGAAAAAGCAACTTGTGAATATGAGCCCTTGCTTGCTGGAGGCTGAGCTGGCAGAGATCTATGTACAACAATACGTATTGATAAAAGGATGCGATTACAGACAATAGGAGAAAGCCAGAACATGCTACCTAGAGGTCTGTAGATAATGAAAGCCACCCGGGGAATTACAGAACTGACCACTGTGGCAGAGTAACAAAGGGAGTTTCCAAAGTGAAAAGACTATATTACTAAGGCAATGGTTCCACATCTTAACAAAACTGAAGGCACGATGAACAGTTGGTTTTACTCAGAAATACTGAGGAAAAAATTCTTTGCATGTTCTCGAAAATCTAGTACATCGTTTCAGGGATCCCAGTGCACTGTGTCTAAAGCATTCGTGATAGGGCTAAATAGATGAGTACTCCGGTGAATGAAAACGTCTTTACATGTTTTTGCAAATCCGACTCATCATTATTTATTTGTTTTGGTGTTTCTAAGTGCATTGCTTGGAAAGCATTAACATGAGGGCCAAACAAGTATCTAGTATATAAAACAAAGTTTGAACTGGCAAACCGTAAAAGAATGAACCTGTCTAATCCAAGTAAAGCAGCACTCTTTGCCTCCATCTCTTGGTTAACATGTTGCATACCCTCCTCATCGGTAACTGTTAAAAATCGAATTTTAGCTTGTAAAACTGCTACAATTCACATATCTCAAAAAACAAAAATGATATAATTGAATGGCAACTGTTGCAGATTCCATTTTTAACAACATAAGATAGCTCAAAAAAATAGGTTCTTGAATACATATTGAAATAGGTTCTTGAATACATTTTTAACAACCTAAATACATATTGAAATAGGTTCTTGAATATAACAGGGGATCAAAAAAATCGAAAAAGTACCGACATCCTCTACGTCGATGCTTAATTAAATCCCGATAACGCTCAAAGTTAACAAACTCTTCCAACTCTTCTTCTTCCTCTGTTTTTTCAGGGACCCGAAAACGTCTGGAATCAGAATCTCTTATAATATCCAGAAGAGCCCGGCCATCAAATCTGCCAATAGTAAACACAATCAATACAGCTGTTCACTCCTTCCCCAATCATATCGAAATCAGTAATTATTCTAAATAGAGAAACAGGGGGAGAGGGAGAGGGGGGAGAGAGAGAGAGGGCACCTGTCGATCAAGATGTCCTGTTTCCCATTCCAAGGTATGCTGATATAGAAGGGAAATGTCAGCTCTTCTTCATATGGAACACAATATAATCAACCAAAATGCCTAGATATAACCCTTCGATATGATCCATCTGTTACAACTTAAAAGTGAAAATGACTAGAGGAACTATTAGAATATTTAAAGAGGCAGAAATCTGACATGTAAGTTTAAATTCTACTTTGGTATCAAATATAAGCTGAAGGCTATGTCAGCTATGATAGGATCCACATTCGGAGATGTGGATTTAACAATGATAGCTTTACTTCCAGAAATCACATGGAAGAAGAGAAAGATGCAGTGGAATAAGTTGCATGCTCTTCCCATGTTTGCAGGAAAAAAAAAATATGCCTAAATGAACTTCTGATTAACGTTTGTAAAGATCTACATTTGAATCCCAAGCTTGCAACAACCTTAATATAGACTCCCTCCAGTTCATAGCTTTTGTCTCCTAAGACACTTGAGACTTCATACAATAGTTCTTGAGCATGTAAACATTAGCTTTACTCGTCGTTTTTACCTAGTTTGACCTGTCAAAAAGTACTTACTTGATTTGCAACTACTATCTGAGTTTAGTTAAATGTTTAGATGGTCAAGCTCTATCCAAGATATCCGCAAAACAGTCAAAGCGGACAGAAATTATGTAAATGGACAGTGTTGGTAATCATATAAGAAAAAATAAACCACTAAGCTCGCTCTCCTTATGCTGACTCAAAACCATCCCTAACTTTAACTCAGCAGAGAACTTTGACTCAACCATCTGGGTCAGCTATCAATAACTCCGTGTCTGAAACGAGGCGGGAGATGCATTTGGAAATTTAACGGAGCCCCAACCGAACTAGTAAAATCTTCAATCAACAAATCTTGTATTCCCACTACAAGAAAATCTGAGGACGCGTAACTTCAAAATCAGATGCACATTTGCCGCTTGCATAAGAAGGTGAACTTCGACAACGTCACAGTATCATAATATTGAAATTGAATCCTAAACAAAGACAGATGCAATGACCTTTGCATTACATTGGTGTCAACATTAACTTAGAATAGTAACATCAAAAAACCTAAGTCACCCTTCCCATTACAATCTACATCAACTCCAGGTCACTTTGGTGCTTAAGTTTTTCAAAAAAAATCTTGTATACCCGCTACAGTAAAATCTGAGGAGACATATTTCAAAATCAGATGCATATTTGCAGCTTGCATAAAAAGGTGAACTTAGACGATATCAAAGTAAAATAATATCGAAAGCCTAAACAAAGAAAGATACAAGAGGAGTCAAAATTAACCTAGATTAGTAACACCAAAAACCCTAGGTCACCCTTCCCATTACAATCTACTTCAACTCCAGGTCATTTTGGTGCTTACCTTTTCTAAAAGGAACTTTCAAACGTAGAAGACAATCTAATAGCAGCATAGGTTGAATTTCCAACGATTTTGTGATGTACCACGAATAACAGGAATAAATACAGTAACGAATTTTGAGAGTAATGTAGGAAAATCATACAGTCCTTGCTGATCCTCGGAGGCTTGGTAGAGGCCGTCATCGCGGTACATGCGGGAGCGTGATCCAGCGACCTGGATGGACTGTTGAGGGTCGCCCCGCCGCTTGGCCAGGTACACGGCCCGCCTCTGGGCCCTCTTTCGGGCCGCGTCCATCAGGTCGTGCACCTTTCTCTCCGACCTCCGAGCCTCGTGCCACATCTCTCTCCCTCTCTATTGCAAGCTGGTCGTGCTCGATTTTGCGGTGAAGGAACCCTAGGTTACCAGATCTTATGGAATTGTTCCACTCGAGAGGAGGACCACGTTTAACAAGTCTCAGCTAAAAAGCAGGCCACGTTATGAAAGAAAAGAAAAAAAAGGTCAAAATTTTAATTTTCATTCTTTTATTTTCTTCCCTAAGAAAAAAAGTTAGTTCTTAGATGGTGTCAATTTTCTCGTTAAGGTAGCTATGGTGTCGTTAAATGATCGTTATTAGTAAAAAATTAATTTTAAAAGACTAAAAACATAATTATAATATCGCACCAGAGCGTATCGATTTTCTCTGCAAAGTAATAGGTATAAGTACCGATAACATTTCAAATTATAATACTCATTCAATATACACGTATTTTTCCCCTCAACTTCCCTAGTATAAGTTGCTTATTTTTATACATAATTGTTTTTCAACTAGCTATCTACTCTAGAATAAGATAGTGGTTCTTATATTGTGGCATTCAACAGTTTATTCAATTGAATTACCTCTTCAAGAACTATCCTCCCTCTATAATCTCATTAGCATATTTTTATAGAAGAATAAGCTAATTGTTCAGGATAACGTCTTTGGCTTCGTGAATAATCTATTTGTGTATGTACACGTGTGTGTGCACACGCACGCATAACGAAAGCTTTTAACCATAAAGTAAATCAAGTATAAGAGGAAAAGTAAAAGTAAATTAAAATTTGTATTGAATATTAAAGACTTGCTTGAAAAAATATATAAATTATGATAAAGAGTATAGAGACTTTAATTGATATAATAGAACTCGGGGTTCTTTCTTTTTTATCCCGTATATATACTCAATTTACTAAATTACCCAACAAATTTATAAATTTTATATTTTTCAAGGAACAGGTCTCCTCTAATATATAGTTCTCAGCCGGCATCACTTGTAACAGTTGGTACTATCAGTATGGAATAATATTTTGACTAATACATATAAGAATAAATATCGTACCAATATAAGATAAAAGTAGTACATATGCCAACACAATATTAAGTATGGCTAAAAGTCTAAAATTGGTCATTTGTGCAATTTTCGCAACAAAAATGATATAAAGATTTTCTTTCTCCCGTCCTACTTCGTCGACCATCACTTTTAAGAGAATCAAAATGACATGATAATTTGGTGTAACTTGCAAGGGTGATCGTGAACATAGAGGCAAAATAGTTAACTTTTAGTTGTCATTCTGTATTTATCGTATACTTACTTAAATCAAGGGTCAATTTATCATTTGTTATCACAAGCATTTGGTGATCCGGCGTATGCACAATTCATCAGTAAAAAAGTTGGCTTATTTACAAAGAAACAAGGCATAAACTAATACTTCTCCCGTCTCATAATATTTGATCGTGTTTGGCTTATACACTTATTTAAGATATGAATAAAATTTTATGAGTTTTTAATTTTATCCCAAAAGAGAGAGGAGATGACGAAAGTGGGTCATGAGAGAAAAAGTGCGTTGGTGAATGATTAAATGCGGATAAAGAAAATATATTAAAATGAGTGTAAAAAGCGTAAATAAAGAAAAACACTTACAGAACCTTTCTTAATTTGGAAAGTTATTAATTTTTTGAGGACAACCCAAAAAAACACACATGATCAATTTTTTCAAGATACAAGGATTATTTTTTAGGCAAAATCATTTTTTTTCATCTCAAAATCATATTTGTGGAGTTTGTGTCGACAACCCTTATTACCAAAGCAATAAAGGCAAGGAACTTGTGAAATCAACATTTAGAGTGTGTATGGATGATGCAATTGAACTGAGACCTTTATAGAGGATTTGGAAATACACGAGACAAAATCTCTTGTTTGGACTATAAGGAGATTAATTTATTAAATTCTAAGAGGGATTTGAAAATTTCAATTTGATGTGCTGAAATCCTTTGTACATATAACTAGTCCAGACTAGTTATTTGGTAAATCATTTCCACAAATATACGGATGAAATGACACTTTCTTATCTCCATAATTTTAGCTACCTTTTTCCATAAAAAAAGAAAACTCTCTCTCATTAGTTTGTATCCATACACCATCAAATTATCTAGGTTTAATTTTTCAGATGTAAATCCACACATATAATACTAACTTCTACAAACTACCCAAACGCTAAATTTGTAATACCATAAAAATGTAAATTAACTAATTTTAAAATGAAAATTTGAAATTCTTCATCCAAACACATTGTTAATATTAAACTTTTTATGGACATAAAATGCCCTACTGGGTCAGAATTTTCAACTCTCTTTCGTTATTACTCTATACGATCAAAATTTATTCTCCTTCTTCCTCGATCACTAGATTAGATAGCGGCATTGTTCCTTTCCAATGGACTCCACAAACAGTTCTTGACATCCCACAACAATGCATTTGAAGTGCATATCAACAAATTGAATAAGAGGTTTAGAAGAAAATTTCTTTCATTGCTGATGGGTGTAAAATATTTTTAGTGAGCTTTACATCTTAAAATTAAGATAGAAAAATGACATGTAGGTTTTGCCCATAGATGAGATCTCGTGGGATAAACCTTTTGTCCTTTTTTTTTAATTATTCAATTTGAAACAATTAGGTCGATGAAAGTGGTGATGGTGGTGGTGGTCGTTGTTCACGGGGGTTGTGGACTTCATTGACTTTTTTATAATCATGATCTTTTGAAGTGCAGACTTCGATTCTTGATTTTTATGATCATGATCATTGACTCAACGTGAGGCCAACTTTTGTGCTAAGGTTGTGTTTAACATGCAAGTTAAGGGATCGGATTGCTTCTTTTATCCGGTGTATTCTACATCGGGCGTTAGGACAAGCTAGTTGCGACTCTGTCTTCTTCATCGAAGAAGATTTGCAACGCCCGTCAAAGAGCTACACTCACCGTTGCCCATCAAACTTCCATATGTTAGCATTATTCATTTGTCTTGACCCCATAATCAAGATCATTAGAACCTTACAATAACCTAAATATAAGAACAATAGGGTTACATACTCACTGGAATCGAAGGAAGTCATAGATTACCAAGAGTTTATTCCGATGATGAAAGAACGCCAAGATACGGAAGCGAACACGTACCCTTTTGGTATTGATCTTCACTACTCTTCTCTATTCTTGATGATGGAGTAGAGTGGTATATTTTTCTTTAGTCTAAGAGGCAAAGAGTGGCCAAACATAATTATACCCTAGCCTCCGAGAAGAAAAGATATTTATACAGAGAGAGTAGTGGGATCAACCCTAAAAGCCTGCCAAATCTCAACCGTCCATCAAAGTTAAGAGATTAGGATCTATAAACCTTTTATACACAATAAATCATTAGTGTATTGGATGCTAAAATTAAATAGGCCCATAATGTTATTTAGCCAATATAATTAATTAATGTCCAAGTCAAATAAATAGTCAACAATAGTATGACCCGTTAGGCCACCTAATTGGATTGGACCGATCAAATCCAACATTCTCCCACTTGGCCAAGGGTTATACCAAGGTTAATGTCATAAGTTTTGACATAACGAAATTGAACAAAACATCTCGTAAGTTAGGCCAAATTTAACAAAAGTACTAAAATGAATCGAAATAGTATATGTGTCTCTCAACGCCACAACACAGTCAAAAATCTTAATAGACATGAACTGCATCGTTCCATAATAAATAACAATATGAACGAGTTCATGTGATCCTTACATGAGTGTTTGTTTCAAAATACTTCAAATATGCACTTTTAACGAGAAGTAAAAAATCATAATCATAATATCCAGAATCCAAAACAAAGGTGATCACGAAAATAAATGTCTCAAATCAAAATCCCATAATCTAAGGGAAAGGCTATCAACCAAACCCATGCTAGCAATATGTTCTCGAAAGAGAGTGGGTGATAAGTCTTTCGTTATGGGATCCGCCAACATAGGAATCGTACTGATATGCTGAATAGACACTGTTTGATTTTGAATTCTTTCCCTCACAACAAGATACTAAATCTCAATATGCTTCGTTCCACTACTTGATTTGCTGTTCTTGGAAAAGAAAACAGCAGCCTGGTTATCACAGAATATCTTCAGTGGTCTTGAAATGGTGTCAACCACTTTAAGTCCATTAATGAAGTTCTTCAACCATACACCATGACACGAACCTCAAAACATGCCACAAACTCTGCCTCCATGGTGTGAGAAGCCACTAACGACTGCTTAGCACTCTTCCATAAAACAACTCCTTTTGCGAGCATGAAGACATAACCTGATGTGGATTTCAGGGTATCAACACACCCTGCATAATCGGAATCGGAATAACCAATAACCTCAAGGTTATCTGACTTCCTATAGGTAAGCATGAAATCTTTTGTACCTTGTAAGTAGCACATGACTTTCTTGGCTGCTTTCCAATGACCCATTCATGGGTTTATTTGGTAACATCCAAGCATGCTAATAACATATGCTATATCTGAGCGAGTACAGACTTGAGCACACATAAGACTCCTTACTACTGACTCATAGGGAATACGCTCTATTTCATCTTGCTCCAGTTGGTTCCTAGGACATTGTAGCAAACTAAATTTGTCACCCTTAACAATAATGGCAACAATGGGAGCACAGTTATGCATATTGAACCTTTTCCAAACCTTATCAAAATAGGCTCTTTGGGACAATCCCAATATCTCACGAGACCTATTTCGGTGAATCTCAATGCCCAGAGGCCTCTCCAACATCTTTCATAGCAAAATTCTTAGACAGAAAGTTTTTTGGTCTCATGCAACATTTGCATATCACTACTAGCAAGTAAGATATCATCTACATACAAAATTAAAATGATAAACTTACTCCCACTGGTCTTTAGGTGTATACATTAGTCCACTGCGTTTTCTTTATAGCCAAATTTACTAATCACATCATGGAACTTAAGATACCATTGTCTAGAGGCTTGCTTTAATCCGTATATGGATTTCTTCAACAGACATTTCATACGTTCCTTACCTTCAACCATAAATCCTTCTGGTTGCGTCATAGAGACATTTTCATGCAAGTCACCATTAATAAATGCAGTCTTTACATCCATTTGATGTAGCTCTAAATCATAATGAGCCACTAAAGCCATGACTATTCAAAAGGAACCTTTTTTCAATACAGGAGAAAATGTTTCATTATAATCTATCCCCTCCCATTCTTTAGCGACGCGTCTAGCCTTGTATATTTCGACATTACCTTTAGGATTGTTTTGTAGACCCATTTACAGCCTACAGCTTTGGCCTCTTCAAGTAAGTCAACAAGGTCCCAGACTTCATTTATTTTCATTGACTCTAACTTATATTTCATGGCCTCAAGCCATTGAGTTGAGTGATCGCTCATAATAGCTTCTTTAAATGATGTAAGATCACTTCATATGCCTAGACCATAGTCAGCCCAGTGTAATTAAAAGCGCGCCTAGGTACAAGGTGCAGCTAGGCGCACACAGAGCCCCTCACCTAGGCGCACACAAAGCGCCTCGCCTAGGTGCAGCGCCTTCAATAAGGCGCACGCCTAGTACCCCCAGGCGCTAGGCTCGTAGCAGAGGTGGAGGCGCAACACTTGGCGCGTGAGTGGTAGCCGTTCGACTTGACTTCGTGGCTTCACGTGGGCCGTTGATTTCTCAATCAGTATTCTTTTTCTTTTTTGTCTTTGCCAAGTCAAAACAAACACTTAAAGACTAAAACATAAAACCTAAGCTACAAAAATCCCCAAATCAATTTTCTGATTCATGAACCACGACCAAAGATCTTACAGTCACCTCGCGCTCGCCACTTCTATCCTTTCCGGTCATCACCGTCGCATCTCTGTCAGCCGTCAGCTTGTTGCTCCGGTTGCTGCCACTGTTTCAGCTGTTGCCATAACTGCTCTTCTTCCTCACCCTACTACTCCGCTGGTGAATTGAAGTTGTGCTGCGGCAGGTTTGTCTCTCTCTCTCTAGATTCACTATCTACTTCAACCAGTGAGATGCATTGGTATTTTGTTGATGAAACTTCTTACTGAAGGCCAACATCAAAGGAGTTCTCTGACATGAGTATAATTCTTATAACATGAAGTGCTCTAGTTCTCTCTCTAAGAACTGCTCTAGTTCCTTGTTAGCCAAGCACGAAATCTGACTTGCCATTTCCACATAGTGCCATCTACAAATTAACCATTCTTTGTTAAGAACTTAGGATGAAATCTGACTTGCCAGCTTCAAATTAAATTGAACTGCTTGCTAGTTTTTAAGTTCTGCAATTTACTGTTCAAAAGTGATGGTATGCTATTTTTTTCCTTCTTCTCTGCTTTTTCTTGTGTTTAGAAGATTGTAATTGTCGTTTTTTTTTATTTTTTTACGTAATTTTATTATTTTAATACACTATTATTTATTTATTTTTATATTGCGCCTCGTTTCGAAAAGGCGCGCACCTGTGCCTTGCGCCTAGGCTTCAGGGACCTTTTGTGCCTTAGGTGCCGGCGCCTTTAATAACACTGAGTCAGCCTCATCTAGGTACACAATATAGTCATTAGAGATAGGGATGGCAATTGAACCCGTACCTGGTGGATATCCGCCCTGCCCCGGTCCTATAGGAGCAGATTTTTTTTACTGCAGCCGGGTCATGGGGCGGGTTTGGTTTTGTTTTTCACAACCCGCAGCAGATACGGGGCGGGTACAGTTTCAAGTGTATCCACCTTGCTATCCGACCCAGCCCGCTGCACATTAAGTCCTAGTCAAGATTTAATCTCCACGGTCTATCTCTTCCTGTATATAAACTCAAACCCCAGCCCTTTTCTTCTTTCTCCCAATTTATCTTCTTCTCCATTAGCTGCCGCAACCCAATCCACATCCTTGGCTACTGTAATATCTTTCTCTCTCCCATTTCTGTGTGCAATTTAACAAAAGATCCATTGCTTTGCTCCAGTACATGCATCCACCTAACCTCCGTCCACTAGAGATGCTGTGCACACAAGGTGTCGTTTCCATGTTCTTCCAACAAAAGGTCCAAAACCCTAGAATTCATTTAAAATTATGATTAGATAGATCACAATAGTTAGTTACTTTAGACTGGTTGACATGCCCCAGTATAGTCTAATGTTCAATTCTTTATTTCCTTTCTGTAAATTCCATTACCTCTTCTCCTTTCCTTTGGATTGGGCATAACACGATTGAGCTTTCTTCTTCTGCGTGCAGTTGCAATAGGATGCGTAGGGCATACTTTCATGGCCTTGTAGATGCCCAGAAGGCATTCTGCCAAAAATCAGATTCTAATGACAGTAGACGGGGCGATGCTGTTGTTGTACTGTGTGTTGAGCTGGAGGGTCTCGTCGATAGAGGGACGACGATTGCAGTGATCTATAATGGAATTTCGGGGCGGATCGGTTTGGGGTCAGATTACTTGAAAGCCCATAGGATCGGGAATGGTATCATCATTTCCAAACCCGATGGCGGGGCAGGGCGGGGCAGAGTCATATGTTTGGCGTAGCGGGGAAGGTGAGAATATAATGAAACCCGCATCCGACCTACACCCATTATCATCCCTAATCAGAGATGGTTGTCCGTCTCTCTCTTTTTGACCTTCGAAGAGGTTGCTCGTTAGCAGGAATTGAAACAGGATCCGTAATAGGGGGCACACCATTAGGTACTATCTCGGGTGCATCGTTATCCTCTATATGAGGTAATGACGCACCAACCTTTTGGATAACAAGAATAGAAACACGATTCATAATTTCCTCAAGGTTTTATTATTCTCGGTGTACTACTCACACTATACCCAGCATCTTCAAAAAATACTGCATGCCTAGTTTCAACAATTCTAACGGTATGTGATGGACAGTAAAATCTGAAACCCTTAGACCTTTCAGGGTAACCTATAAAATGACAACTTATGGTCTTGGGATCGAGTTTCTTAATATGTGGATTGTAGACTTTTGCTTCAGCTAAACAGCCCCACACATGAAAATATTTTAAACTTGGTTTCCTCTGTGTCCACAATTCAAAGGTGTTTTAGGCACAGATTTACTGGGAACCTTGTTAAGAATATGCACAACTATTTTAAGTGTTTCAACCCACAAAAACTCTGGTAGAGTGTTTTGGCATATCATACTTCGTACCATATCAATGAGGGTATGATTTCTCCGTTCAGCTAGACCATTCTGCTGGGGTGTACCTGGCATTGTATACTGAGCAACGATGCCATATTCTTCCAAATACAAGAAAAATGACTAGGGTTATGACCGTTTCAGAGAATTTTCCATAATATTCTCCGCCTCTGTCAGATCTTACAACTGTAATCTTTAGGTCCAGTTGATTTTTATCTTCGGCTTTGTAAGTCTTAAACATGGCAAGTGAGTCAGATTTTTCATGAATGAGGTAAACATATCCATAACGAGAATAGTCATCAATAAAGGTGATAAAATATCTATGACCACTAATACCCGGTGTAGGGAAAGGTCCACAAATATCAGTGTGGATAACCTTTAAAAGTCTCGTACGTCGAGTGGCACCATGTTTATTACCTTTTACAAATTTTCCTTTAATACATTCAATACACGTGTCAAAATCTGAGAAATCTAAAGAGTAAAGAATTCCATCATTAATGAGGCTTTCCATTCTGCCTCGTGATATGTGACCTAGACGTTCGTGCCACAATTTTAGCAGAATTTTCATTCTTTCTTTTTCTCTTACCACAAGTTTTAGCAACTAAATCATACTGGGAACATAAACAGTATCAACTAAATCCAAATTGAAGTCACTCTCCAAAACTAAACGGAGAGTTTCTATAGCTTCAACTTGAGCTTTCTCTCCATTTCCTACTAGAACATTACAGTCCCATTTGTTTAACTTCTTCACGGGAAAGGAATCCCTGCAATGAATTAGTTATGTGCACAGTTGCATCTATGTTAACCCACCATGTACTTAAAGGAGCATCAATTGTATAAGACTCATAACAAACGCAAATGGATAAATTACCTTTCTTTTCCAACTATTCTCTGAATTTATGACATTCTTTCCTCATATGTCCTTTATCCTTACAAAAGTAACACCTGGGACCAGAAGAACCCTTGGTACCAGAAGAGCTTGCCTTGTCAGTCTTGCTTACAGAAGCACTCTTATTCCCTTGCACATTACCTTTGCCAAATTTCTTTCCTTTTCCTTTAGATGGACCAGTTATGTCAACGTGAGCACTATCAGGTTGTTCAGACTTTAGCCTCTCTTCTTCTTGGACACACATAGAAATTAACTTGCTCATCATCCACTTCTCTTTTTGCGTGTTATAGTTGATCTTAAAAGGACCAAACTGCGCAGGAAGGGAAGTCATAATAAAGTGCATGAGAAAATCTTAAGAGATTTACATGTCCAAACCTTTTAGTTGAGAAGCCATATCATTCATCCGTAAAATATGCTCACGAATACCGTTGGATCCACTGTACTTAAGCGTAACCATTTTAGTGATGAGAGTAGTAGCATGTGCCTTGAAAGAACCCTGAAACTGTTCTTCAATATGAGCAAGGTACAACTTAGCATTATCAGAGTCAGGAATGGCTCCTCGAATAGCAGTCGTAATGGAGCCCGTCATAATCATTAGGGATATGCGGTTGGAACGCTCCCCTTTTCCTCAGCCGCCTTTTGCTCAATAGAGTTTTCAGCCGTAAGGGTAGTAGGCGCGTCAATCCGTAAAGTATAATGTAAATCCATAACTCCAAAAATTATGCTAATCTGCTCTTTCCATTTTCTAAAATTGGTGCCGCTCAATGATTCAATAGAGGAAAGATAGCCAGTAATTGCAGCAAGATTATACGCTAAACAATAACAATAACCATGCACATTAGTACCGAAAATTCACATGATGAAAATAGTTAGTTCATCATTTAACATAAAAAATAAATTGAGGGATAAACAATTTATTTTTATGAAAAATATAAATACACAAAACCTTTCTCAAAAGGAAAAAAATTAACATCTCACTTATATAACCTTCCGTTGGGCCGATTATTAACATACAAGTGTTTTTTCATCCTTAATAATTAAATCATTAAAAGCAACTTGTTATTTCCTTTCTGTTGGGCAGAAAATAATTTGACCCGTGCAACTTGTTATTTCCTTTCTTTCCACTTAAAAATTAAAATATAATTTTTCGTTGGGCCGATTAGTATTTTAATTAATAAGCGTAACATGATGTGGTTTATCATTATCTCAACTTATAAAAGACAATAAACTTTTGTTGTGCCGCTTACTGCCAAAATAAGTAAGAATCGCTAATTATTTCAAATTAATTATCATAGTCTAGACATGCCAAACAAAGTATAAAGTTTTGGCATAATCTCATAATTTCAAACTAATTCTTAAAATTATAATAATTTTGGCATGTTACATTTATCAGTATCTCATAATATAAGCCAATATTAAAATACATATGTTATCAATAATAACATATCAAATAAACAATTTTAATAGGCACAATTAAAATACATAAACCCTTTTGAAAATCTATTTTAAAATGACCAAACAGGCCCAATTCAGTATCTACAAGCCCCTTTGAAGAGGCCATAACAGGCCCAAATTTAAGTAGCCAAAAATAGCCCCGTTCGTCGGCCTAAATGCATAGACAGCAGGCCATTTAACAGGCCTCATTACGGCCCAACAGCTTCGGCTCACTAAACTTCATCAAGCCACAAGGGCCAATCTTGCAGGCCACAAAACAGGCCTAAATAACTTTTGTTTCTGCTGGGTCACTTAACAGGCCGCATGGCCTTTTTTGGCTAAGTAACAAAACACCAAAGACATGGGCCACATGCCTCACGGCCCAAACAAGACACATGCTCTTTCAGCATATTCACTAACAGGCCACAACCTTACTTTTAATGGCCCAAATTTCTAACAAAGTAATCTGGAAACTTCTATGTTTATGCAATTGATTAACGCGGGTTTGATATCACATGATCTTCACCCCATAATCAAGATCATTAGAATCTTACAATAACATAAACATAAGAACAATAGGATTACGAACTCACCGAAATCGAAGGAAGCCATAGATTACCAAGAGTTTATTCCGATGATGAAAGAACTCCAAGACGCGGAAGCGTACACGTACCCTTTTGGTATTGATCTTCACTACTCTTCTCTATTCTTGATGATGGAGTAGAGTGGTGTATTTTTCTTTAGTCTAAGAGGCAAAGAGTGGCCAATCATAACATACCCTAGCCTCCAAGAAGAAAATATATTTATATAGAGAGAGTAGTGAGATCAACCCTAAAGCCTGCCAAATCTCAACCGTCCATCAAAGTTAAGAGCTTAGGGTCTATAAGCCTTTTATACACAATAAATCATTAGTGTATTGGATGCTAAAATTAAATAGGCCCGTAATGTTATTTAACCAATGTAATCAATTAATGTCCAAGTCAAATAAATAGTCAACAATAGTATGACCCGTTAGGCCACCTAATTGGATTGGACTAATCAAATCCAACACCATAGCCCACCACCACTGCTGCCAAAGAACCCCCTTGACACTATCCTTCAAACCTTCATAGCCTACCACCACGGCCGCCAATTGGTTGCCCATGTTGCTGCCAATCAGACCTCCACAGCCAACCATCACTGCCACCAAGGAGCTGTCACCCTCGCTGCCCATCAGACCTCCATAATTCGCCCCTATTTTTTTTTCTTATTAACTTCCCTCAAATCATCTTCCTTCACCTATGGTCTCCTCTCTCTCTCCCATTTTCCTCTGTCAACACCGATTTTGGATCGTGATGAAAGGATGATGCAAAATTTTCATCACGATCCAAAATCTATGTGTGACTTGGTTTAACAATGGATGATGAATGGATGCCGCCACACGTGATGAATGGGTGCTACAACAGAGGTGGTGATTTGGTTGAACAATAGAGTAATTATGGAAATGAAGTTGGTATTTGTGGGTAGCGATGGGTGGTTTGTGGTGGTTGAGGTGTTGATTTGATTGGATAATAAAGTTATCCGTCATGTAGTACAATATTTGTCCCAAACACATCACTCGTTTAAATCATAATCCTCTTCTTCCCAGTTGAAAAAGAAATACTCTTTCATCCTATCCTTTTAGCCTATCTTATTTTTTTTACAATAAGAGAATTGCATTGAAATAAAACCAAAGTTACAAAGTGTCATGAAAGAGGCCTTATGGTCATACATCATATCGTAACAAAAGAGGACACGAAGCAAAAATAGAGCAAACGATAATACCCCAAAATATTAACGAAAAGTACATTAGTTGCACACACTACTAAGGACCCAGTCTTGGTAAACTTTCTTCCGGGCCTGACAAGCAAAAAGAGCTAAGGATTGCGCTTCCACCAAGCGATTTGGGGCTGCCCTCGCAATATTATACTGATGAAACTTATTCATAAAATGACACAAATCATATATAATCGGCGCCACGGTGTCATAGATATCATCAATATCCTGACATCTGAGATAAAAGAAATTGAGATGATGTTAGTATAGTTATATGATGGAAATTCCTATGTAAAGCCCAAGTAGACGTAGTTAAAAGGCAAAGTGATAAAGCAGTATAGCGATCCGATGCCCTTGCAGAGAAGTAGGTCGAGCTGCATCAGATGTTATTTTTGAAGCATATGATACCAATGCCTACTCGCAATCGAGTAGAATCAAAGTGTGTATGGATATACATAAGAATCTGGCTGGGGTTAAGACAAGAGCAATGAGAGGTATGTATAGATAGAGGGGTGTTTGGTGTAGTCGTGGAAGTACACACCCTACTAGGTGAGCAAATTGGTTGAGGCAAATTTCTCGGTGAACTGGGAAGCCTATGGCTGTATTGATAAATTGAATTTGTAAGGCTAATTATTTGTTGGATTATGGTTAAAGGGTTAAACAAAGTCTGGCGAAAGACGAGGTTGTTCTGATGCACCCATATGGACCAGATAGTAGTAAAAAAATAGATGATATCGAGCCATGATATTTGTGCAGATGGATGGGGTGTAATCCATGCAATGAGCCATTCTCGGAACGTACACCCTAGGTCAGTCATCCATATGCCCAGCGGTAAACCAAACCATATAAGACGGACCATCGAGCATAGGAAAAAAATAGTCTTAGTATTTAGGATCAGATCAAGTATACTCGTCTTATTTTGTAAAAGGGATATTGAAGAGTTTATAAGTCATGATTGACAAATTAGCTAGGCTATTTCGTAAATTTATAGAATAAGCTAAGTTCACTTAACGATATCCAATTTATCAGTAAATGGACTCTTAAGAGTTTCTCTAGCTTTTAGAAAATGATTGGAATTTTTTGTTTTTGGTGGAAAGTATTTTTTGCTGCAAAAAAGGCTCAAGGCTGTTACCAAAATAGTCTGACTGTCTCTTCTGGCAAATACTTTTTAAAGTTGTTGATAAAAACAGTTGAATTGTAAGGTAAATCAGCTTGACTAACTTTTAATCATGACTGTTGAATTAATACTCTGGTCGTTTCCCTCACAGAACTTGTTAAAACACGATGAGAAAAAATAGTTAATCGTTCTGTAAAATAGTTTCAATTCTTTGAAAAACAGTCGGGACTAATTTTGCTTTTAGTTGCATCTTTTTCGGCCTTCAAACAATTTAAATGTTTTTAAAGCAATATTAAAGTGCTGTCACTTCCCAAACGGCAAAAACAAAATTGAACAAAAAGGTAACAAAATCTTGAATTTTTTGTACCCCAACTAACTTTGACTTCATCGTAAGATCTAAAAAGAAAACTACATATTTTAGAAGGACCAAAATAACCAAAAAGTTTTGAGGACAGTTTATCCTAATACAGAATAACGTCAACATTATACGTTTTCAATGTATCTCATTTTCAAAATAAACTCTTAGAGTAGATCGAAGCACATAAACAATCATATAACAACAAAAATTTCTCCGAAGATCCACCGGTATGTGCTACCAAAGGAGATCAACCAACCATATTCTCCCAAAAGAGATGTCACTTCTATGTCCACCATGTCGAAGCGAACAACACTCACAAGGACGGACAAAATTCAAAGAAAGAGGATGAAGCACACAAATGTGACCTACTAGAGGAGAGGGAAAAAAGAAGGAACAAAAAGGGTGCAGGACGGTTTTAACTTTGGAAGACAGCCCACACTTCTGGCAACCTTTTGCGAGCGAGAGATGTTGTTGACGTTAAATCTTAATCTGATTACGATAGACAAGTTATATACGTGACATTGTATTTTGCAAGAACAAAAAACTCAATCGACTTAAAAGCCATAATCAGTTATTATTTGGTGAGGCTTTCCCCTCTGGGAAAAGTGAGAGCACGCTACTACTTTGTGTTCAAATTACAAGGCTGAGTTGAATGATTTTCCTTCTCGCAAGTGATTACACAAGGTCCAGTATGTGACCCTTATTACTCCTACATACATAAAGGAAGAAAAACGAATAGTAAATTAGATTAATATATAATTCAGTGTTGGGCTTTAGTCGACTATAATATTATATTCTTATTGCCCGGGGAACTTGCAAAATAGGTAGCGTTTGAAAACACTTCCAGTTTTAATTTTCTGTTTTCAAAACAAAAAAACTAGTTTATTTTTTAACAAAAACAAATGGGTGTTTGATTACCCAGTTTTTATTTTGAGTTTTTTCTTTGGGGGAGGTTTGCGGTGGCGGTGGTAGGGCATGGTAGTGGCCGGTGGCGGCCGGCGGTGGCTGCGGTGGTGGGAGATGGTGGTGGTGGTCTCAAAATAAAAATCAAAACTGAAAACCCAAAACTCCAAATGAGAGTTTTAAAAAACAGCCCTGTTTTAAAAACCGATTTTTAAAACTGAAGAAAAATGAAAACTGTGTGTCAAACACGTTTATTTTCTCCAGTTTTGAAAAAAAAATGAAATCAAACAGAGCCTATTTACGGTTTCAACATTTATGAGAATATGTTAGTGATAAAATCAAATTACTAAGGGGCGTATGTTTATCTTTTTTTTGCATTGCAAATTTGTAATGATGGCAAAAAGATACTCTTTTTTTTTGTATTTTTATTATTTTGGATGCAATATCCAAATAGTGCCAAAAAAGGTGAAAACACCTTAGAGGTGTTTTCACCGACAGGGTTGGATTCCATGTCAGAAAGGTTTTCTTGTTTACTGTTCACCCTTCCCTCATCTGTCTCTCTCTTCATCTTTACAAAGAAACTCACCTCAGTTTCTCTATAGCACCTTCAAGCCATTGCCTGGATCTTTGACTCCCTCTCACCCCATCTTCAACGGCATCACCCTTGCTTAAAGAGGCTTTCTCAATAGATTGCAACCTAAAGTTTGAAGGTGCTTCCTCACCTGCCATGCCAGACTGAATTAATCCTTCGATTAAAAGGGCTTCTAATATTTTCCCGGCCCAAGTTCCTATCAAGTGTTGTTACCGTGTCTAACTCAGTGCCGAACAAGGGTTTTTGCAGCCTCGCTGAGAAATGGATCAGCGGGTGCTCTCGGCCGATGCCGCCGCTCAGCTCCGGCAAGGCATCTGCTTACTTCTCTCGAGATGGAGCGCACTTCAGATGGTCGTCGATAACGAGTGGGGAAGCCACGATTCTCGACAGATAGCCCAGCAACTCACCCTCGATATCTTCTGTTTAGAGCCCGCATCACCCATTAGGGCCTTACCTTTCTACATCGCTGATGACCACAAACCATCAATATATGATGATTCATGCTGGTAGTCGGCTTGTCGCCCCAGATTCAGGTGGTGACAAATGGGGAAGAAGAAGAAGCAAGAGGGAGAAGACATAGATCTGGGAGCGGTTGGCATCTTTGATTTGGGAGTAAGGGTAATATTGGAAAAAATAGTGGTACCAGTAATGAAAAGAAAAATGAAAACGGTAAACATACAAAAACAACTGAAAAGGGTAGACACAAAAAGGTGGTGAAAAGTATAAAAGTACATAACCATAATTTGTGATTGAATACAAAAATATTGAAAACGAAAACACAATACAAATACACAAAACAAAAAGTGTAAACGTACTGGCCCTAAGTATTTGACTCTATAACTTAAAATGGTATTTTTATAGTTGTAAATATCGTACCGGAATACATACTGATTTCTTCTGTGAAATGATACGTAATGGTATTAATACTGTCTCAAATTTTTTATCGATTATATACGTAGACCATACTCTGTCATTAACGAACTAAAAACATATACACATATTTTCTCCCTCACATCTTCTATGGAATAAACTTTTTGTTCTTATACAATTTGAATTACCTCTTTTTTCAATTAAATTGTTTGATCTTGAATAAGCTATTTTTTTTCCATACAATGGTATTATAAGCAAATAACTTATTTAATTGAATTACCTCATCCATAGTTATCCCCCCTTTGTAGCTATCTTATTAAAGAATTTTTATTTAAAGAAAGCTCTTTATTCAATAATAACGTTTTTGAGTTCATAAAGAAGTTATTTGTGTGCGTGGCACAACTGTGTATATGTGTCGTAAAGCAGTATATCGTATAAAAGAAATAATCTGATAAAAGCTTCCAAAGATGAAGTAAATCAAAGCCAATAGGAAAGCAAACTAAAAATTACGACGAAGAATGAAAACTCATCAGAAAAGATTTTGCAAAGTATAATATTGTGAGGAAGAGGTTACAGAAGTTTTGATCGATATATGGATTTTTTTATTAAGTCTTTATATGACCAATTTATTAAATTTCTTAACAAAATTTTGTAATTTTTACATTTTTGAAGAAACCAGTACAAAACACTATATCACAACAAGTATGTAGTTCTCAGCCGATATCACCTACCGGCCAGTATAATTGATATAGAGAGGTATTTTGACTGCTATATAATATAAAACGACATTGTATATGTAGTGATGCCAAGAAAAGTGGGTTCGTACCTACGTAGAGGTGCCACAGAGGTTGCAGTCTGAGTTAGCTTCCAAGTATGCAAAGTGAGAGACAGTAAGGGTGGAGTAAGGGCAGAGAGCAAGGCTTCCCAGACAGGACGTGAGGAGTGGCAGTGCTGCGGAGGCAAGGCTGAGACGAACAAGGCTGGCAGTCGGCAGTCCAAGTCAAGGTCCGATGTTACGGTCCAAAGTTATGTCCAATTTGTGTTTCTCTCTATAGAATCCAAGAGTTCTCCAATTCTAGAGTGAGAAAGTCAATTTTAGAGAATGAGCCAAGAAGTCCTTTTTGAGTCATAAAGTCCACTATTTATAGGAAACAGTGTGCCTGTGTCCTCAAGTGCCACATGTCGTCCCCTGAAAATGACATGTCACTAGGGGGTCTGAAAATACGGGTTCTCCGTTGGACTGTCGGTTCCCAAATTCCCGTTGCCTGCCCCACACAGCGTCGATCTACCTGTCTGAGAAGACTGAACACACCATGACAAAATGATCAGAGTAAGCCCGTTGTCCAAGCCACCGGTTCAAGCCTTTACTGAATCCCATAAGATGAGTCAAAAGATGCTTAGAGAACTTGACAGCGGTGAGGGTTGCCCCTGTAGCCAACTGCTAGGCAGACTAGGCGCGGTGCCCCTCCAAAGACTTGCTCCCATCCCGGAGTGACCCGGGGGTCTTTGTCCTGGGGGCGCCGATGATCACCGATAACGTGAGTGGACATGGTCGCAGCTTAGTGCCTAGTGTCATACAAGTCACCCCAGACGACGATAGCTTTGTGGTAACGAGCCTATCCCACTGTGAAAGGTCCTCGTACCGGAGCACTAAGAACGGAGCCCCCCAAAATGAAGACGTCAATAGCTTTATGGTAACGAGCCTATCCTGTTGCGAAGGGGTTCTCGTGCTGAAGCACTACGAGCTGAGCCCCGCAAAATGCTGCACACTCCGAAGAGTGGGTTGAAGCATGTTCCACGTCCATGGCGTGGGCACATGGTGTAATGAATGAGTGTGGTGCTCGGAGGCATGTAACATGATTGTGGCGCATGGGCGCGATGCCGATGGCATGAGACATTGATTGTGTGCACGGGCGCGGCGACGAACGTCGCGAAGATAATACTTGGTGTCGGGCACATATCATGAAAGTGGCGTACGGGCGCGGCGACGAACGTAGAGGAGATAATACCTGGTGCTGGGGCACATATCATGGAAGTGGAGTACGGGCGCGGCGACGAACGTCTCGGAGACAATACCTGGTGCCGGTGCACATATCCTGAAAGTGATGCACGGGCACTGCGACGAACGTCGCGGAGACAATACTTGGTGCCAGGCCACATATCATAAAGGTGGCACATGGGAGCGGCGACGAACTTTGCGGAGACAACGCACGGGCGCGCGTCGGGTGTCCCGGAGACGGGGCGTGTTCATGAACGGCTCGTGGTTCGTTCTCTCTAAAACTCGTTTGCGTTCGTTCATATAATAAACGAACAGAACATGAACAAGTTTATAGAGCTCGTTTATTAAACGTGCCGAATATGAACACACCAAAATGTTCACAAACATGTTCGCGAACATCTTATTTAAATAATAAATTAATTAAAATATATTTAAAAAAATTAACATTTACATAAAACCATCTAAATTAATGCTTAAAAATGAAAGCCCTAATGTCAATTAGCCCAAAACCCCAAGCTCGTGGGATTAGCCCAATATGTAAAGCCTAATCTGTGAAGCTTACCTAAACCCTAACTATATAAATAAAAACCTAAACCTAAACACACACAAATCACACACATGACACAGTAGCCGTTTGCTACCCGCCTCCCTCTCTCGTCTCTCTCTCTTTCACACACACACACACACAAACAAAAACATACACAAGCCTCACTGATCACACAACGAAGCCCTTCTCTCCCCCTCTCTCTCCCCCTCCACACACGCTCACAGGGACGTCGTCTATGATGCCAATAATCTCATCGCCTCTAAGACGCTATCATCGCCTCTCTCTCCCCCTCTACGATGCCTTCATCTCCTGTCATCGACATCGACGCTCGTAATCTCACCGTCGCCGGCGCATGCATCTACCGGTTTCTACGTTTTCATCATCAACCAATCAAGATCTTCAAGATTTCTTTTGTAGTTTTTTTTATTCTGCATCCATCTTGTATCTTTTATAATATGGTTTTGATTCATTTTAGTTTGATTAAATTGAAGGAGTTCAGATTTTTTTTTTGCGGATTTAGGGATGCGTTGACAATTGCCAGGAACACGAGCCGAGTTTTGGAACTCGAATTCGACTCGTTTTGTTAAACGAGCTTAGCAAGTCGAGCCCGAGTTTTACCGTCACGAACTCGAGCCGAGCTCGAACATAGTAAAACTTAAACGGACCAAGTTTCGAACACACCCATATTCGACTCAAACTCGGTTCGTATACAGCCCTAGGCGTGAGCCAAGCGTGTATGTCATATCAAAATAATAAGTGTGATCTTTAGTAATGACAAAGTTGGGAATGATGATACGCGGTTGTCGGTGACGAGTCATTCGTCGGTAGTGCACGACTTTGGGCGACGGGCGTCGCGGGGGCGATGAGTAATCGCGAGCGACGGACGACGAACTTTGCAAGGTTGATGTACGAGCATCGGTAAACATCACGGAGGTGCAAAGACCCGAGAAAACAAATGCTCGTGGGAGGGGAAGCCAAAGGCCAACAATTGGGGGAAGGCCGAGGCCGACCCTAGTGGGTGGCCAAGGCCAAGGCCACTCCCCCTTTTTGGTGAACTTCGGGTACGCCAACAGTAGGTGTTTTGGTGGGCAATAATGAATCGGGAAGTTGAGGCATGACAAGCGTGTTGCTATGAGTCGTACCCACATAATGAACAAGGTGCCAAAGTTACATACGAAGCGAACAAAGCGCGAAAAGAACCTTGCGCGAAAAGTGAACGACCGGGAGCGGGGGGGGGGGGGGGAAGCCAAGGCCAACCCCCATGGGCTTGGGAGAGGCCGAGGCCGACCCCATGGGGTTGGCCAAGGCCTTTGCCCCCGGTGCTCTGGTCGCACCGTCAGTCGATGGTTTTGATGAAAAGGTGTTCGGGTGGTCGCGGCGTGACGATCGTACTACTGTGAGTGACGTCAACGTGAAATAATTGATGTGTAAGTAACGCACGAAACGTGTGAAGCGAAAAATACACGTGACTTGAGCGCACGTACTTTGACTGGTTCGATGCATTGAAAAATTGACCGTTGAATGTGTCGATGTATTCGTGCAAAACGGGACCCCTAGTGGACCCTTGAATTCGATCAAGATAGGTTGGGAACAGATAAAAAGGAAAAGTAATATGTACCGGTCTATGTTAATGATCATTGATATTTTTGCTTATACTACTCAAACATGATCATTCATAACACGAATGATTTACGTGGGGCACCAAGTGCATTTACTACTCACAAGCTCAATTGAATGGTTTTTGTTAAGTTGTCGGTCTTATATAGTTTTAGAAAGAAATGGAGCCCCATTCATTATTATTAGAAGCACGGCTGACGACTTTCGGAGAAAAATATTCAGTGCTATTTGATTATAATCATAAACAGTACAATAATTGTATTTGTGACTGGGAATCCTATAATAATATACTAATATGTTGATTTTAGAGTAATGCTACGTAATGATTTGAGAACTTAAGTAACTTAATTTAATGACAAGATTAAGTTATTGATCACAAAATATTAAATGTGGCGGACCAAAAAAAACTCTATGTTCCTGCAATTACGCATCGAATCACTCTCAAAGGACAGCTTTGGTTTCTTTCGTCAAGATTAACGTTGGAGCTGTAACTACAAAGTTTGATTGCTTGACGAAAGCAGCCAATTCCAACCACCAAAAGCAACGTGGTTGAGAAGTTGCTTAAGAGCCAGATATTTAATACATCTACAAATATGGCCAAGCAGCCACTTGTTCGTGACAATTTCTCACTGCTTTTACGTTGGGTCAAAGCGAGAGTCACGTCGCGCAATACCAAAGAAAGCGTTTTCATCTTGTAAAATTTATAACCTCTGGTATAAATCGAATAGCGAAGTTTTCATATTTTAACAAATAGATTAATAAATGAAGTGATATTTGAGTTTTACAAGTGTTGTTAAAAGTTGCATATAACGTTATTTAAGCAACTTTAAACGATACAAATGGGATTCAACTTAGATATCAATTTTTTTTCAGGAAATTCAAAAAATATGAATAAATTGCACTAAGGCTTCCTAAGGTTTCCATTATTTTACCACCTAGAATCCTACAACTTCAATTTCAGTACATAACACCATAACATTTGAAGATTGGAGAGACAAATTTGACTTCAATTAGAATCAATCTTCATACATTAAGATATCATTTGCTGAAACCAAAATTAGGGGTTTTAATTGAGAAAATGTAACCACAGGGAGTTTACTGCAATTTACTCAAAAAAGAGGAAAAAAGGAAACAGGTCATGAGGCAACCTAAATGCTTGGCGTGCAGGCCCCACATAACCCCACTTGACACGGTAACCAGCCCCCCTTATAACCCATCTTCCAACCCATCAAGGCCCCCTCACTTAAACCAGAACCCAGACCGCGAAGGTCCCCGACCCTTAGGGTGGGTTGGGAGCCCAGTCCAAAAAAAATCCCCGCCTCCGCCATGTCGCAACCCGAGGCGCCACCGCCCCAGCCGGCGGGACGGCTGCAACCTCAGCCGCCGATGGCGGCGCCTCTATACAAGCAAAAGTCGTGGTCGCCGGACCTGTACCGCGACGAGGCGTGGCTCAGGCGCAAGGGGAGTCAGAGCCACCGGCGGCACAGGCGGAGCAAGACCGTGACAGACGACGACCTCGACGAGCTGAAGGCATGCATCGAGCTTGGGTTCGGGTTCGGGCTCGGGCTCGAATCGCCCGATACCGACAAGCACCTCTCGGATACCTTGCCGGCTTTGGGGCTCTATTACGCCGTCAATAAGCAGTATTACGGCAGCTTTTCTTCGTCGGCCTCCGATTCCGACGCGTCATCCCCATTGGGCAGCCCCCAGACCACCATATTCAATTCCGGTAAACTCTTCGTTATTTGATTGATTATTGGTTTTTTACGTTGCGTACTGGCCATTATCATTTGCGTGGTGTTGCTTTGCGTCGAAGCAAAGTGCCACGCCCCGTTAGATTTGATTTGGTTTTTGAGGAACCGTTCAGAGCAATGATATGTTGCAATTCGGTAGATGAGACTTAACTAATTCACGGATTTACAACCAACAGGAAATGGAGTTCAATTTCGCGTTGCTTTACAATGAAGCAAGTGCTGCCTGTTGAATTTAATTATTGAGGGTTCTTATAAAGGTGGTAGAAATGACATGATAAGCTTTTATCTGTTAATGATTTCCAACCCATAAGGGGTAAACTGTTGGGTTCTTGCGATTCGATGGCGGTTGCCTTATTCTCATTGTGTGTCCATCGTGATTTATTTACTTCACTATTTCGTGCCAATTAAGGCTAGTATAGACCGTCTTCAGCACCGTAATCAGAAAATGAGCGAGGTGAAACTGTGAAACCTTTGTGATCAAATTGGGGTTAACTCTTTTCCTGGTTTGGTTAGGGGACAATCCGCAGACGGTGAAGACAAGGTTGAGGCAATGGGCACGAGTGGTTGCTTGTTCGGTGCGTCAATCGTCAACAGGCTGATGATAATGATCCTTGACGATCCAGTAGAAGAAGAAGGTTGATGCAAAGCAAACCCGTGGATTGATTTTCCCATGTAACCAAACGCCAGAGAAACTTGTTCAGATACTTTTCCGTATGTGATCTGTTGACTGGATGGTTGTGTCCAACTCCTCTACCACACCCACCACCCACTTTGTTTAGCTTGTTTGGTTATCTATAATATAATTGTAAGCCTCAGCAATTGCGAAAATGACTTAAATCTGCGCTTGACCCCATTTTCTCTTTGTTTATGTTTGGTTGGTGGTGTTATGAATGCTTCTTCCTTACTTTGGGGATATTTCCCTTTTTCTTTGTTACTAGTTAAGGTCTTAGATTTGATGTCTGAACTGTAATACGAAAAGGTCAAAAGTGGTGTCCTAGATTGAATACGTTCTATTATAAGCCTCTTGTCTCTTTTTTCTTGGAGCAGAGATGTTCCTTCACCTTTGTAGCTTTCCAGACTAAGGAACAAGATCTGCAGTCCCGATGGATACGGCTTGTTTCTTTCATGGGAACGGCTTGTTTTGCGAGGCTGGGTGCAGTGCAAAATCATTAGATGCCGGCACATATTGGGAATTTTGGGAAGTCCTTGTCTATGCATGTGATTGCTTATTTACCTAGCCAGTTAAGCATCATATTTTAGCGACACGGGTTACTTGCATCAGACCCGTGCTTGTTCCATAAAAAGCGACGCTTGAGTACATTTTGCGAGACGTTAATATATTGAGTTTCACTGTCAAATTCAATGTTCTAGAGGTTTAGTTGGGAGAGGACAGTGTAATGACTTCTGGTAACAACTAGGCTCTGTTTTCTGGCTGAAGATTTGCTCGACAACTTCATTTAAGCGACTAACTTTAGACTTGGCGGCCGAATCCGGTTTCAAATAAGTTGATTGTTGCTGGATGGATGCTCGACCACACCACAAAATCAAAACTGGAGCTGTTGGGGGCGGGAGTGCAGTTGACCCACAACCCGGGTGGGCTACTGGCATCAATTTGAACAGCTGTGCCTGGTCTGTAACTATCATTATTATTACTAAAGTTTATCCTTAAACGGGCACATATGAAAGTGAGTTGTTTTCGTAGTAGCAGACAGTTGTGGGCAACTCGGAGTAGAACTTGGAGTATTATGATTCTGTGCATCATCATAGTGCTTATTGACAGGGCACATCTCCATTGCTTGCAGTTGTTAACGCGTTGAGCATCCTTCTTTATGCATGCTGTGCCACTTTTTCCATAAAGTTTATTTATGATAAACAGCCCATCTGGTCCACCTTTTAGGTCATTTGGATCCGTTGTGGAGTAAAATTCAGATATTTCTAGTCTCGGGGTTTTTTGTGTTTGTCCAACGGGTGCATGAGTTACACAACCTCACTTCAGATGCACATCTCACTCATCTCTAATCTCTTCATGAAATTCGAACTTGTGATCTTATATGTGAACCTTTAAGCCAAAGATAACCTTCTCACACAAGATATATTGACGTATTTCACAACAACGAAATCGAAAAAAGTCATCCCCATGAGGATGAAACCTTTGGTGTAGAATTTACTAGTACAGATTTAGTTAAGTTTTAACAATTTTGTCACTGGGTGCCCCAAAATGATGAAATACAGAGTAGCATTTTTGGGGTCAAATTATATTTTACTCGAGTTTGTGTTCTACGTTAACTAGCTCCTCCCTTAAGAAATACACGGGTATCAACACATGCTTTCTATAGCCAAAATTGGTCATAAACGTCACTAAATCCGATCAAATCACAAGAGTGCGATTCAAAGCGGCCCACGTTTATATATATTATTATTGGTACATATGATTATTTTTTTTCCTGATTTAATCAAGAGAATTACATTAGTAATAGGACTTTAGAAAGACATACAACAGAGTAATACCCAATATTACAATCCCAAATGAGTATCACAAATACAATAACAATATAAATTACTTTGATTTTTTTAGTCTTATATTAGAAGCTTGTGTTTTATAGGGCAGTGTACTTCCTCTTGAATTCGGGCTTTGGTGCCGGTTTCTGTAGACAATTAGGCCATGCTACTTAGACCTGGCAAACGGGTATACCTGTTGGGTACGGGTAAAACCCGGTCGGGTCCGGATAAAAACGGGTCGGGTAATTTTTACCCGGGCTTTTACGGGTAGAGTTTTTCAGGATCCGTACCCTACCCTTGCGGGTAGGGTATTACCCGCGGGTAAAATACCAATTTCTGATTAATTATTATTTTAATAAAACAAATTTTTATTACATCACTTTGCCCTATTTTAACAGCCAAATTTATTCCTGATTGTTTTATTTCTTTCTTCTCTATCAAAATTCATAACACAACAATCTGTACATCTATATAAACACCATCAAAATCCACCACTGAAACTCTGAAAGTCACAACATACTCAAAGTCTCAAACATTCATACATTTATTGATCTACCGAACAAAATAAATTAAATAATTAACAAATATTGCAAATTACAAAGAACTAATAAAATCACTCAACAGGGGTTGAAACTTTAAAGAAGTAGAAGGTGTTTTAAGGCCCGCGGTAGATCCGGAGTTGAAGTGGCCGGCGGTAGATCTGGAGTTGAAGTGGCCGGCGGTAGATCTGGAGTTGAAGTGGCCGGCCGTAAATCTGGAGTGGAAGTGGCCGGCCGTAGATCTGGAGTGGAAGTGGCCGCCGTTGACGGTGTCGGTGGTAGTAGATCTACGAAGTTGCACTGACGGCGCGGTAGTGGTCATGCGGATCTGGGATCTTGTTGAGTATGGACTGTCGGTGGTGGTGACCGAGGACTGTCGATGGTGGCGACCGAGTCATGTGGGTTTGGCGTGGAGAGGACGGTCTGTGAGAGAGAGAGAGAGAGAGCGGCGGTGGGACGAGAAAAGATGAAAGGAGAATGAAGGCAAGAAACCCTAAAAGCCTTTATATAGCACCCAAGCCGGGTAAATCCGGGTAACCCGAAAACCGACCCGACCCGAAAATTACGGGTCGGTTCGGGTACGGGTCTCATTTCGGCGGGTATTGAATACTAGTACCCGTACTCGGTATTTTGGACCGGGTACGGTTCGGGTAACGGGTACGGATATTATTTTGCCAGGTCTAATGCTACTTACCTTTTTTTTTCCCCCTTTCGATTCTTGAAAAAGTTACCGTCCATGGAAAAAATGAAAAGCAAAATTTAGAACTTATTATTGCATAGCAATGTCCACGTGTATTTCTATTTTTCGTTCTTTGAATTTTTGGATATAGTTGTTTTTAATAAAGATCTCAAATGGGCTGGGCACAGCCCGGGTCCTTCAAGCTTTTCACTTTAGCGGGACGGGGCAGGTTTTGGTCCAAGGCAAAACAGAACGGTCCAGTCTGGCCCATGTTTTTCTAGTAAGTTACTTTTGTTTTGCTTAAATCCTGATAAACCCTCGTCCTTTACTCGGACTTTTATTTTTATAATAAAATTAATTATCCCTAGAAGATAATGAAAAAGGAAAACACAAAAAGCTAGTATTGTGCACATATTTGTGTTTAACTACTGCCAAACTTGGCCAATTTCACTGTAAACAAAGTACGCAAATGCCTGTTAAGATGTGAACTGCTAGAACCACATGAAACGTACTTCCGCAAATACTTAATCTAGCTTTGTCCATGTCACCGATTTTAATCGCTGTTAAATATTCCAATACTCCATTTTCAAAGGTTTCTCAGGCATTGACTGCCAGCATTCGTGATTTTAATGGTCATGAAATAGACCTCTTTTGTAAAATATTTGAAAGAAAAAAATTCCAAACAGTTGAAAGTAATAAAATAGTTAATGAAAAAAATAGTGCTAGGCTTCTTAGTATTGCAATAAATCTTAAACATAACAAGAGATATGTAACCTTAGTTGTTAGCATTTTTCAAAGTATTTTCCTTATATAATCGAAAAGGCAGAAATGGCAAAAGATAAAAAAGAAATTTAGGTAAATTTTGTTAACTGAAAGAGCTTGTAGTTGAAAGGTTGAGTTCTTAGGACAATGCGATGAAAGCATGTAGAGTAAGGACAAGTATTGAATTGTGATTGAGGTGTAAAAATGTGCATAGGAATAGCTCCATCTATAGATTTTTCAGGTTTTATAAAATACCAGAATACCCAAAAGCTAGCTATTATATAATTGTTGAAAAAGATAAAATAGTTAACTTCCCGGTTGACCACTGTATTATTAGGCAAATTCAACTTTGGTCACTGGACATCGATTTTTGTCAAAGTGACCATTAAACTTTGAAATTCATTTCAACCTGGCCACTCCGTTAGCTTCTGTCAATTTTAGTCCGTTTATTTAGGGGTAAAACCGTCCTTCACTGTTCACCTTCTTCACACATATACAAAAGCAGAGACACCCAAAAACTCCAACTATAATCCATTATCCAATTGATTTATGATAAGGAAAGGGTCAAATAGAAAGGTCCATACCAAATGGATGATCAAAATCGTCAGTCTGAAGAAGCATATGACTATACCTTTCCTTCTCGCAGCAGCGCATTTTGAGGAACAGATCCTCCTCCCTCTCCTTCATCACCATCACTAGGCTTGTTTCTTGTTGCCTATACTCCACAAACGCCTGCAAAGTTCCAAACTAGTCACATCATCTACATAAGGCTCTGACTACAAAAAGAATCCAACACTCACACCGAAATCAATAGCACGTTTCATCCATGCATCTATGTATCTAATCCACACAATTCTTCCATAAATATACACTTGTAACCAAAAGGCACCATCAAAGTTCATTTCATCTCAATGAATCATCAGAAGACCTGAAACCTAATTGTTACAAAAGCTAATCCAATCTTTAAAACCAAAGCCAATTGGAATTATATGTGCTCACCACCACTATGTAGAAACAAAGTTACAAACATGACAGTGTGCTGAGTATGTGTGTGTGTGTGTGTGTGTTTTTTTTGGGGTCTTGTGTGCGTTATGCGCGTGCGTGTGTGAGATATAGAGAGTTGTGTGTGTGTGTGTGAGACAGAGAGGGAAAGAAGAGAGGGAAAGAGAGAAAGAGAGGGAAACAAAGAAAAGAGAAAAAAAAGAGGATAGAAAGACATAAATACCCCTTACTAAATAGGCTTAACAGAATGACGTCAAGGAAATTTAACGGAGTGGTCGGATTGAAATGAATTTTAAAGTTTAATGATCACTTTGACACAAATCGATATCCAGTGACTAAAGTTGAATTTGCTTAATAGTACAGTGGTCAATCGCATAGTTAACTCAAAATAAAATGTGTTAAAATGTACATATGAGTTATTGAAATAAAGTTGGATGAATATAGCCCTAAAATTAGCCATTATATATTTTGGGCCTGGAGGGTGGTGTGTGTGTGTTAAGAAAGTCAAAATTGTCTCTTATGTCTAATTGGGGAAAGGTCAGAATGAAAAAAAAGGAAAATTGCGTAAAACTTCCTTGTGGTTTGGGGTCGTTGCAAAAAAACCCTTATAGTTAGAAAAGTTTCAAAAGAACACCCAAGGTGTTAATTATGTTGCAACCGTTATAAAAACCGTCCACATTAGCAGCATGTGATGCTCACGCTCCTCATAAGTGCGTTTCACAAAAAACCAATGTAAGAAAATGAGTAAAATGCCCTAAGTTTCTTTCTCTCTCCCAAATTTCTTTCCTAATCCAACCAAGCCAAACCCTAGCCGCCGCACTCACCGATCCGGCCGCATCCACCTCCACCACCCATGTCTGCCACCCACCCACCCATAACCATCACCGCATGCTGCACCTAATCCCGTTGTCGCTTTCTGCGGCCGCCATAACCACACAGCCCCACCTGTTGCCACGACGAGACAAGGGACACCGCCAATCCCACTGTCGCCCTTCTTTTGGACACAGTACCCCTTCGTAACAAGGCATTAACCCTCACCCAATCGCAACCCTAATCGCACTATCTCAAATCTAGGGTTTCAATCGGACATTGCGATTGAAACCCTAGATTTAAGATAGTGCGATTTGGGTAAATCCAATCACATTACCGAGGTAAAACTCAGAAAATATGGAGACAAGGATGTTTCAGCCGTGGGATTGGAGACAGAGGCTGGGACCTGTGGCGACGACGGGCATGGCTGGGCAGTTGTGACGAGAGAGAAGGCCCCGATGATGAAGGGAAGGGCTGGAGGTGCAGCGGGTTTGGCTAGTCTGGTAGTGTCGCCCCTCTGCACTGAAACATGGGTATTTTAGACAATTTTTTAAATCGTTACGGAAACCGTCGAATGTAACATTTTTTCGATCACATGTGTTCTTTTGCAACTTTTTTAACTACAAGGATTTTTTTTGCAACGACCCCAAACCACAAGGGAGTTTTACGCAATATTCCCATAAAAAAACAAAAACAATCTTTAAAGGTAGGGCAGAACATGGTAGGTCTTGGTCTCAGACTTGGGCAGGATACGGGCCAAACCGAGCTGGACTTTAAAACAACCTGGGCTAGGTCGGGCTTTTTCAGGAAAAAAATTGAGGTTCAACCCAAGCTTTGACCCTACCCTTGAAGCCCGAGTCTGTACTGTTCAGGTTGAGGGCTCGGCTGGCCCATGGGCCTCCGACCCGTTTGACACCCCTATGTTTTTGTTTATAAATATACGTAGGTGGAGACTACATTTTTTTTATGGATTGGGCCGGGCTTGGATGGAGAAAAACAGAGATTCGGTCCTGGCCGGAGCACTAACTGTTCGAGAGATTTGGTCTAAGCTGGACATGGCTGCCTGGCCCATTTGGCACTCTACAGGGTGGCCCATTAACTCTTTGTGCATTTAGTCTTGCAATTTTATATTAATTAGTAGGATGCACGTGACATTAAGACATGACAAAATAAGATTATATTATAAGAAAGTCATAACCCCATATATTTTCTAGAATATGACAAACAATTTTCTCTGGTTCATATATACATGTTAATTTAATTGAATTCAAAATTGTAAGTTAAATTTGAGATTCATATGCATAAGTTACTCCAAAAATATTATGAATCTATCTAAAGAATGTTATCTTCTAATTACCTTTATCTCGCACAACTTTTATAAAATACAAAATATGTAAGTTGATTTGACGTTAATGATAGTCTATATCCTATCATGGTCTTACCCGCCATTCTTTTGAAGTAAAAACAATTACTTTAGAAAAAAAAGAGTAGTTAAATCGCCTGATCTTTTCATGGCCGAAGGTATTTGTACTGTACTATAATTTTAAATTGATGCATTTATTCTAAACTTAAAGGAATAAAGTTTCACGATCAATAAATTAATATTTTCTTATGTCAGCATTCATATAGTGTGATTTTTTTACTTTAACTTTCAATCATTTTTTACTATTTATATCTACTATAGTCCAACCTCATGAACACATATTTATAGTGAATGCATCACAATCATCCTTTGTCACCTTTATTCATTAAATATTTTTTATACTTAATTTGAGAAAAAAATATTACTATAAGATTAGTCTATAACACATTTACTTTTTAGGAAAAAAAAACTGCAATAAAAGTTTAATAACTTCTAACCCAAAAACATAACAAATACATATCTATTTGCAAATACACGATCACTTTCTATAATTAATATTGTTATTAGGATTTTTTTGTTAAAAGAAAAAGGATTATGCATTACAAACTAAATAACAATCATGCTTCCAATCCTATTATTATAATCTTTTGTCGCCTAGAGTCCTTTAGTGGTATTTATTAACCGCTCTTTTTACTTGTTATTGTTAAGTAATGAATCCTTTAGTCTCTTGCTGATAAAGTAGTAAATGCAATACGTCGTTACAGGAAGATGCAATATTAAAAGATAAAACAAGTAAATAGAAAAAATTAAATTCTTGTATTGTTGAATCCAATTTAATTTGTTCTCTTTTATTTTTTACAACGTTAAAAGTGGTATAGAAAAATTCTGTTATATTCTAAAGTTGAATTTTCGATTGCAAACATATACAACCGTCCGTTCATATAGTATCTAGTTAGAAATTATCTAAATAGATAATAATAGTATACATAAAGATGAATAAGAAGTAAAATCATAATAACTTACTCCAACCAAAAGTATAACGAATTATATTGTACTTGTGAAGTTTTCAGCAACATACTTTGTGATACCTATATAAAGAAAATGATAGACATCTTTATTAACCTTTATTTTTTAAGATTCAAATTTTGGAGAAGCGAAAGAGTTAGAGTCACCCTTAGTTAGAAGGTAGTGTCGATACTTAATTAGTAAATAATGTGAAAGGAGTAATTTCTAGATCTTGTTAGGGCATAATATTCTACAACATAATTTTCAATCATAGCTCCATCTATTACTAAATAGTAGACCTAGCAAAAATTGATCCGGACCCGCGGGTCCACCCGTACCCGCCCCGAAAACCCGAGTACGGGTACATGTTTTGAATACCCGCGGAAAATAAACCCGTACCCGAACCGACCCGCAAAATCAAGGTAAGTTCGGGTCGGTTACCGGGTACCCGGGTTTACCCGGTTTTATGCTTATATATGTAATATGTAATTTTTAGGGTTGAAGCAGCTCATTTTCTCATCTTCTCACTTTCTGTTGCTTCTGCCGCCCCTTGCCTCTCAACTCTCCCTTACAGATCCCTCTCTTAAGTCTCTATCTTTCTCACAGATATGCCAAATCATGACCATCCTACTCCACCTAGGGCGTCACGGCGTCAATCACTCTCGATCTACCGTATCTCTGCTACCACCGGTTGGTCAGTTCGTCACATCGCCGCGACCGATCAATCACACCGTGGCCTCGTCGCCACCGACCAGTCACACTGTGGTCCCGTCTCCACCGACCAGTCACCACCGTGGCCTCGTCGCCACCTATCAGTCACCACCGTGGCCTCGCCGCCAACGATCGGTCATCACCGTGGCCCCATCACCACCAATGGGTCGCCACCATAGCCATTAGCCGACCTTCATTAATTCTGTCGCTTTATGGTGGTTGGGTAGACTTTCAGTCGGGATCTTGATGGAGGATGTGTGTTGTCGTCAATCGTCAATGTGCAGATATTTTTATTATCATTATTATTATTCAAAAATGTTCATGCTGGTTGTTTTATTTTTTATGGAAAAATGCTCAAATTTTTGTGTAATGAATTATTTGATTGTTGGATGTTAAGATGTGTGTAAATCAGTAGGTAATTAAAGTGTATTTATTAAGAAAATAATGAATCAGAATTTGATGAATTACCCGCGGGTAATACCCTACCTGCAGGGGTCGGGTACAGGTTTCTAAAAAGCCTACCCGAAAAAATGGATAAATTTTACCCGTACCAGGCGGGTTTACCCGTTTGCCAGGTCTACTAAATAGAAAATTGGTGAGAGTACTCTGTAACAATCAAAGTAAGAAAATGTAAGTTATGTTGATCAATATTTTGAAGTTTGTGTCGGAGAATAACTAACATTTGCATAGTCAAATCTATACAAATAAAACATAGAGACACACATATGTAATTGGACACAAATATAATATGCAGTCTTAAAGCCAACAATAGGAAAGCTGAGGGAAATGATTTATCATGTCTGGTTTTAATCTTTTTTGGTTTGTTGAATCATATTAGCAAATTTCATTGCCTAATTAAAAGGCTGAACCAATTATTCGTAAGACAAGATAAGAGTAAAATTCATTGATCTTTAAAGAAGATTGTTACAATCTAATGGTCATTTGAGAAAAAGTTAATTATTCTGCTAATATCATAAGATGTTATCATCAATGTATTGCATGTTCTAATTTATATAAAACATCAAGTTGTGGATGACAATTAACATATATACTTTTTATTATTGTTAAATTTTATGAAAAATGAGAGAGACATCTAAGCATTAATTGTAATATATTTATTAGTAGTGAAATAAATAGAATTGTTATAATAATTTAGATTCAAAGCATGTTAATAATGTTTGAATGGTAAATAAGTGATTTTTAAATGTAACAAGGGTATTGTGGTCCAAATAATAAATTTCAAGTATTCACACTTTTATATGAAGTATAGATATAGATATAGATTAAGATTAAGATTAAAAGCCTCGATTTACTTCTTAAAAGTAAATTTCCTTTTTGTCATACTACAAAAAAGGAAGTGGTTAGGAGTTGGAAGTAGGGATGGCAATGGGGCGGGTCGGATGCGGATCTTATAAGATCCGCACCCGCCCCGCTACCCCTGAAATCCTACCCGCCTCGTACCCGCCCCGCACCGGGTTCTAAAATCTCAAAACCATATCCGACCCTAAAATACTTTCAAAAACCCGTCCCCGCCCCGCCCCGCTCCGCAGTGACGCTGCCGTGACAGTGACGATCCCGTTCGGTTCCTCGCGCTTCTTAGTCGAACATAAAGATATTGCTAATGGATGGCATAGATTCACCTGCAGGATGGCTCACGGCTTTGGGCTTTGGTGAACTGTTAGATCTTCGTGAGTCAAAAACCATCGGTGTGAAGGAGATGCAGAGAAGAAGGAGGCGCGACGGCCGGCGGTTCGAAGGAGATCTTTGTGAGTCGCCATCGGTGCGAAGGAGATGCAGAGAAGAAGGAGGCGTGACGGCCGGCGGTGCGAAGGAGATCTTTGTGAGTCGCCATCGGTGCGAAGGAGATGGAGAGAAGAAGGAGGCCCGACGGCCGGCGGTGCGAAGGGAGATCTTTGTGAGTCGCCGTCAGTGAGAAAGAGATGGAAAGAAGAAGTAGGCGCGACGGCCAGTGGAGGCCCCTTTGTCGGCAGAGAGAGAGAGATCAGAGAAGATGGAAATTAGGGCAGAGAGTGAGAGACCTTCTCTTATATATGTTGGGATGGATGGCTATGATTGAAAGATGTATAGGGTTAATACACCGGGGTGGGAACGGGTCGCGGGGCGGGGCGGTACCGGGGCGGATTGGACGAAATACCATACCCGCCCCTAACCCGTTGCGGATTTTTTAAAAAAATACCATATCCGTCCCGTGGCTCGGTCAAAGTAAAAAAGACCCGCTCCTATCAGACCGGGGCGGGGCGGGGATCCGTCGGTTGTGGGTCTTATTGCCATCCCTAGGTGGAAGCTAAACTCTATTCATGTTACAGAGTGTGTACGTGCCTTTTGGTTGAAATGATGGTCTTTTAACATTATTCTCTCTTTCTTCCTCCCCCAGTCCCGTCTCCCTCCCTTTCAAACTGAAATGAAATTCAAGTCTAAGGTCATGACTTTGTTGAATATTGAAGGTCACGATACTTTATTTGTTCACTTTTAACCAGTAACCCTGTTTCTAAGGACGTACCAGAGGTTTTCTATGAAGAAACTTGACTCGGTTATGTGAACTTTTGACCTGCGAAAATAGTTGTATACTATGGAAATCAGAAACTACAACCAGGCATACCTTAGAAAGTTTTGAAATTGCCTTTAGAGATCTTTTAAAGGTTGATGACTGGAGGAGAAAAGTGCTAGACAAAAGCTTGATCAATGTTGGAAAATAAGAGAGAAATACACCAAGGATATTGCTACTAAATATTTTTCCGTATCAAATATTTAGACAATTTGGTCGGATGAGTTTGTGAGTCTACCTATAGTCGTACTATCAAAGAAGATATTGTTGTTGTGAGTTCATGGGTTAGATTTTGCATCATAAATTCTCGTTAAAGATTGGATGAAAGGAGACAATAGAGACTTAAAGTCAGCAGCGAGTGATTAATTCACGTCTCGATCTCACACATCAGCGGTTCTTTTCCTTTATCAGTTACTTTTGCTTTATATATACGTATAGGTATTGAGTTATTTTTTAAATCTATTTTAAACTTTTGAATGTTAAAGTGATATTCTAAGAGGGTGTTTGGAGTTGATTTTAAAATGGTGAAACATGATTTAATCTACACATACATCTAATTTAATCTAGATTAAATTAGGTGTATGAGTGTTTGACAAAAGAGATTATGAGATTTAATCTGGCTAAAAAAGTTAAAAACTGATTAAATCTATAATCCTGGAAAGTGAGGATTATGAAATAATCACTTTTTTTATAATCAGGCTTGACCTTTTAATTTACCATCGTATCTCCATATTTTTTACAAAAAGACATTTCATACCCTTTTAACTAATTATTGAGTGTGACTTTTAATTAACTTCTGAAGTTATATTCTCTTTTATATTAACAGAGAGAAGAAGCACAATAGTTCATCAACAGCCGTCTCCTTCCTCCTCACTATTTCTGTACGCTCTTACACTTTTAATTCAGAATAAAAAGTGACAACTTTTGTAAGTGGTTAAAAATAGGTCTTCAATAATTTTTTCATACATTGTAGTTATTTTCAAATAAAAGTTATGTTAACATTACTTCACTAAATGGATATTAAAAACTTTATCTATGTAATGTCCTTTATGATCATTTGGCCATATCAAAGCTGATTTAATCACTTTCTATCCAAACACTTTTTGTAATTTTAAGTTAGTTCACAGTCAATTTTGCCAAACATAAAACTGATTCTGCTTAAAGTAGATTAAATCTGATTTTGAAAATTGATTCAGAATTAAGTTGAAATCTGTTTTTTCAGAATCAATCTCATACAGTCTCTAATACTTTTTTTTTCTTCTAATTATTACACATTGCTATCTCTCTCTCTCTCTCTCTCTCTCTCTCTTGTTCCGGAGAGTGCCATGCCATGTTAACTATTAATTAACCAGATAAAAGTTTATTTATTTATGGTTTTTCCATTGGAGGTCTTAATAATCTGAACATCTCAAATGGAAGAAAAGAAAAGAAAAAGCAGAAGGTATTTGCGGAACATTTTGTTATTCATTATTGGCAAGGGAATTGGTAAAAGTTTGAATCGAGGAAAAATTCGCGTCGTTGTATGTCTTGCATTTAGGGCAAAATAGCTAATGGTAAAATCAAATAAATGTTGTATTACTAAAGTTTGCTTTTATTTTCTGCAAGCGGTGTACACGGTCATGCATAGTAAACTTGAAAATCTCTCTGAAATCTGTATTTTTATGTCAATTGCTTCGTTCAAACAATAATTATAGTACGTAATTTCGTGACAATGTGATTGCAGAAGACTAAAGAAAATGAAGCAACAAAAGCGAATCGAATGATTGCTTTTGTTCCTGTATCTTGCATCTTGCTCAGATTTTAATGAACTACTTTTGACCAAATATGTTCAATAAAATAGGTACTTTTGTTCTTGGTGCTTTTATAGTTAAGGTCAATCTGGATGAGAGTGACACGACTTCCGGCTTCAGTGCCCTAATTGACCCGAAAACAAGAGTGTTGGGCATCTATTCCTGGGAAAGAAATTTGGTTCAAAGCCGCGTCTTGTTGTGTTTTGAATAGTTCAAAGTAGCCTCTAATATTCAACTTCTAACCCACATGCGGTTAAGTTTCTTGGACTTTCCATATGCACTTTCACACTTCTGGCAACATCGATTCCATTTCTTAAATGCAATGACTTGTATTATCATTCAAAAACCCACGTTACTCGTTGAAGATGTTTGGAAGAAAAATACAAACTTTAGACTCGTCCGTTTTTATTTTTTTACTTTTATAATCTTCGTATTCAGTTAAAAAAATATGATTGTATACCTTGATTTGCAATAGCTATCAGTTTGGAGAGTCCATATTTCTTTCTGAAATTGCCGAATTAGCTCCACACCCATAGAATAGAAGGAATCAATACCACATTATGCTCAAGAGAAGGAAAGGAAAGATCAGAATTCGATAAGCATAAGAAGGATTTGATACTTTTTGATATATTTTTATTGGCTTGGTTTTTCAATCGCTTCAATCGTTTATTGATTCAGCAAGACTCTTTTTTCATTTAAATTACCAAAAACCAAATATAGGAACAAAGGCTTCTCAAAAAGATAGGGAACCGACTTTGAACTCTACTCACAATCGACAACAGGACCCTTTGCTGCCCTCGCTATTCGTTTTTTAAAGTTTTGCATTGGGTTTTCCAAAATAAAAAGAAAAAAATGCTAAACAAAATTTGTAAACAAAAAATTCAAAATCAAAGAGGTAGTCGTTGTAAAAACTGAAAAATTAAAATGGCAAACAAATGGGTCCTACTTACCGCATTAGTGCATAATGCCTCCAACTGCAAACCCCTTATTCATTTCCTTTTTGTTTAAACTGTTTAAAAAATTATTTTCGGTAACTTCAAATTTACTTCCTAAAAAATTATTTTCGGCCCACCCCATTTTTAAAATACAATAATATGAAACTCTTAACTATAAGTGCAGCTCAATTATCACAAATAACACACCATATCTTATGTCTCTCTCTTTTCAAATTTCACTTTGACATGGGCTTTACAAAGTACAATTTTTAGTAATTTCCCCACGAGTTTCACATGCATTATCCGTAGGGGTGGGCAGCTCAGCTAGCCATTTAGTAGAGGTGTCAATGGGCCGGCCCAGCCCGGGCCAGCAGGCCAGAAGAGGGCCAGGGCCAAAACAGGCTTCGGACCTTGCAAACCGGGCCGGGCCCAATGCGAGGATATCCTGGCCTGGTCCAAGCCCAAGCCCTAGGCCCTAACTTTAGGGCGGGGCTTGGGCCAGGCCAGAGTCTGAATAATTTTTTTAATTTTTTATGTTATGAAAAAAATAAAATTTAAGATAAATTTGTTCATAGACCCTTCCTCCTTTTATCTGAGCTTAAGATCGGTTGCTATATATATATATATATATATATATATATATATATATATATATATATATATATATATATATATATATATATATATAGGATTAATTTGAAATAAGCTTGTAAATAAGCTTATTACAAAAGAAAGTGAATTAAATTTCAAATCCAAATCCTAAAAGAATTGGTTTCAAACAGACCGTAACTTATGCGATTTAGAACAAAAAAAGATCTAACTAATGATTTAAATAGGGATAGAGGTTTTATTTTTGAATTAATTTTACAGGAATAACGAGGGTTATATTCGTCATCCAAATGTAACCTAAAAACTAATATTAGCCTAATCATTTTAAAACTTAACCTAATCAGTATACTGATGTAGTAGAACTTAATTTTAATTTTTGTATCCTTAAAATCACTTTCTAATATGGACATAAAATTTAGATATCAGAAAAAATAAAAAATTATATTATATTTAGAAAAAAAATGATGTTACAATTGAAATACAAATAGTTCACGAGGATTTAGCACAAAAAAAATTTAACAAGTGATTTAAATTTAGATAGTCCTTAATATTTAAATTTAGTTAGCTTCGAACGATAATGAGGATTATATTCGTAAGCCTTATGTAATTTCAAAAAATATTTCCAGTCATTATAAACTCATCTAGAAGATAAACCAATTTATTATGACTTATTTTTTTAATATTGTTTTCTTGAAACCACTCCTCAATGGAAATATCAAGTTAAAAAAAATTTAAAAATTAGGGCCGGGCCTGGGCCGGACTTTTTCTTCAAAATTTTAGGCCTGACCCTAGCCTTTGGCCCTATGGACCAGGATCGTACTGTTCATCCTTTAGGGCCGGGCCGGCCCACGGGCCGCCGGGCCCTTTTGATACCTATAGGGATTCCGCGCTGCAAGACCACCCACCCTGCCGACTTGCCACTTGCAAATAATCTTTCCTCTGCGGCCGTTTCCTGCTCCGTGAATACTACTCTTTCTTTACATTAAATTTCACTTTTTTTCAGCAACTATCATATTATATTCTCAGTTATAAATTTGACCTCTACTTTTTTGGGATATTTGTTGCAGAAATAGGGCGTGCATTCACTCATGTGGTGCTTGTTAGTCATGCATGGCTGCTGGCTATGGGAGTCCGAGCTATCCGGAAAACTTGAGACCATTCTTTGCATATCACATGCTGCCTGTTACCGTCGCAGAGTTGGTTTATTTTAACTTCTTCTACTTCGTTATCCGATTTAAGCTTCAATATGTTATGCGAAGAAGCTTCCTTTTACCGTGAGAAAGAAGAGAATGGAAACTATATAAATATCAAAGTTTGAAAAGAATCGACTGTTATTCCCGATTGAATGAATTTTCTTCCAACTCCCTTATATAACAGTAATCAATCGTTTTTAAATATTTTTAGTAACTTTTATTTAGTGATGTTAAAAAGTGCTGCTAATAATTATCGTTAAAAATATTAAAAAAAATCCCTACAAATATCTAACGATTATTAATTATTATTATATACGAGATTAGAGGAATATTTTTGCGATCGAGTAGGAACAAAAGTCTGTTCTCGAACTTTTCGTTTGTCCAAAAAATCTTCATGTATAAAGTGTGCCCATTAGCAACTCTGATGTTATGTCACTGTCCTTTTGCATTTATAGTGTTATGAAACTGGTGAAGCTTGTCTCCCATCATCTCACTGGCCAGTTTTTACTTTGCTGTGGGTCACATAGGAGCATTTCTTTTGTTATCGCCCGGCAATTAGAACAATTTGAGGCTCTATTTGCGATCGTTTTTTTTTTCAGTTTTTTTTATAAACTGAAAAAAATAACTCATTGAATACATAATTTTTGTTTTTTTTTCAGTATTAAAAATTAATTTTTAAAATAGGCCTATTCTTGAAAATTTTCATTTAGAGTTTTGGATTTTCAGTTTTAGTTTTGAGATCACCACCACAGCCACTGCTCACTGTCGCCGGCCACGGCTGCAGGCTGCAGGCGGCTGTCGGCCCGCCGGCCACCCCCCGGCCACTGTCATGCCTCACCACCGCCACTGCAAACCACCAGTAAAGAAAAAAATTTAAAATAAAAATTGGGTAATCAAGCACCCATTTATTTTATATATATATATATATATATATATATATATTGGTTTTTGTTATTATTTTTTTGAAAACAAAAACTAGAAGTATTTTCAAACGCTACTTGAGTCTCTCAAATTTCAATTCCCCGTTCTCAATTCATGACCAATGTGAGTTTAATGGAGAATGATATGATTTAATATAATCGACGAATAAATTTTAATGAAACGAGAAATTTTCAGATAATAAAAGGGTCAATACTTGTTATTCTCTTATCTTATTCTTATATTATTCACTTACGTTGTCATCATAACCTTTTTTTTTAAATTATCAGAACTGTAATTTATATGCTCCGTCAGTATAGATATTCAAACTCGAAACCTTAAGGTTATTTCTCAAGAAATTTTGCCACTTCACCACTGCTTAGAATTTTGTTATTATCACTGTTACATTGAGATTTTCATGGTACTAAAATTTAAATCATGCACATGATCTTTGTAAATCGATTTTCATGGTACATAGCTGATGCACATGATCTTAATTCTTAGCCACCGAGACAAAACCAAGTCGGAAAACAGTGATTACTATAGATTAACCATAGAGATTTGAAAATTGTCCAATGATTTGATTGAGGCCACCAAGCAAAAGCATTATGTTGGTCCTGGTCCAGTCATCATGCACCGGATCACCACACGTTAGAGTTGCGAGAGCATTCTTATGAGTTTTTTTTTTTTTTCCGAATTCTGGTCTACTCTTCGCAATCTATAGACATAATTTATGGCCCTCAACAAAATTAATCTGTCCCATCTTTTTTGAGATTTACTAAAACAACGTGGATATTCTTTTAATTTCTGCCTTGTTTTATATTCATACAATTGTACCATAAGATTTTACACATGTTCATCTTTTTCTGCCAAAATAACTTTTTGACCATTTAAAAAATATTAGAAAATGAAAAAGAAATAGAATAATATCCGACCCGAGATTTTTTTACTCTCTTCCTACAATTCACATACTCTTTACTAGCCAAATTTTTTTCTATCCAGACATGTCAACAAGCAATCACAAATCGACGCATGTTCTACCGTAGTATCATAAGATTTCACAAGTGCTCTGTCAAAAAACTTTTCGGCGTTTTAAATAATGTTTAAAATAAAAAAAAGAAATAGGACGAATGGAAATTTTTTTAACATCTTCCTACACAAGTCAAATACTAGCCAAAAAATTTCCTATCCAGACGTGTCAGAAGCAATCACAAATCCACCCATGTAATATCATAAGATTTCACACGTGTTCATCTTTTCTGTCAAAAAACAATTTGACCTCTTCAAAAACATTAAAAATAGAATGATACCCGAACGGGAAAATTTGATACTATCGTCCTGCAAATCAGACGGTTGCCAAAAATTCTTCTATCCCCAACATGTCATTCAAGCAATCACAAAAATCCACACATACCCTAGTTTGACCATCTCGCGAGAGGTGTGAGTGTTCCTTGGGTTAGCTCGAGACACCTGGGTTCCTCAAGCAAAAGCAAAGAAAATGGAAAACGACGCGTGGAAATGGAACCATGAAATGTGTTAGAAGCTTCCCTCGAGGTCGAAAAGACCAGTCTCCAACTGCCCATTCCACCGCCCATTATTTTATGTTGCCGGGAAACTACGAAATTACATAGAAAACAAGAGCACGTTCTGTTGTTTCCTCTCCGCTAGAAGATGACCAGAGTGCGCTAAGTTTTCTTTCTCGGCTTTTCTAGAACCTCTCCATTTTCCTTCGTCGCCGTCTTCATTCCAACTCTGCTTTATCTATATATATATATATATATATATATATATATATATATACCATCCCTACCCAAAAAAAGAATACCCCCTTTCTATACCTATCCCTGTATCCCAGAAGCTATAAGTTATGGTCGTGCCATCTTTCCGGTGGAGTCGCAAAGACGAAGAAGAAGTTAATGGAAGCAGCTAGAATCACCGTTCACAGTAACCGTGCCGATAACGATCTGGTCCTTCAACCACGGTCGTTTTTGTCTGGTTTTTACTGCTGGGGTTGGGAGTTTCTCACTGCCCTTTTGCTCTTTAGTTGTTAGAAGCTTTCCCCTAACCTTTAATTTCCTAATTGTATACTTGTAGTAGTTGTTGTAGCACGTAGTTTTGATTAAGGGGGGTGTTGAAATATGGCGCAAAGGTCAGTACCGGCGCCGTTTTTGACGAAGACGTATCAGTTGGTGGACGATCCGAGCACCGACGACGTGATTTCTTGGAACGAGAGTGGCTCGACTTTTGTGGTGTGGAAAACTGCTGATTTTGCGAGGGATTTGCTGCCTGCTTATTTCAAGCACAACAACTTCTCCAGCTTCGTCCGCCAGCTTAACACCTACGTATGTTTCCTCTCAATTTCCTCTATAAATTATCTTATAGTTATATCTTCCAGGTGTATATTTAGGTGTGCATGTTTAACATAGATTAATTACCATAGGTTTAGTTTATCCTCCTCAGATTCCTCAAGTAGGATCCTGAGTACAAAAAGCATAAACTCCATTCGAAACAAAATTGAGTTCTTTTATTTTTCTTTTGATGGTGAATTATTTTTGATAATTTTTGTTTGAAGATGTATTATAATTTGAAAAAATATTCTAAAATCTATTTATAGAAAAACTTACTTTATTTTCTCAGCTATTAGATGTGAGATAAGTAGGGATTATTGGGGTACTTTTTCCTCCATATTTGGCCTCACGACCAAAACCAGCTAGCTGTGAACAAAACATACCATGGGTTCTCAAAGACATTAGGTGAGGGTTATGATTATGCCCCAAGAAACCATTACGAGGCACTGGAATATTATGCCACAAGAAACCTATATTAGGTGAGGGTTAGAGAGGTCCGTGTGATCTATTTGGTTTTTCACGTCTTTAAGCATTTACATTAGTTTATCTAGATTACGGTGGGACGTACTCACAACTAAGGCCGAGCATAATTAAGTTAGTTCGTTTTAGAGAATGAATATGAAATCAAATCGATCATTATTGATTTGAATAAAAAAAAATCAAATAATTTCTCTCTTTTTAAATGGATTCATGATCGGCTGGGTTGGTTGGTTTTGTTTGACCAGCCTTTTAAACAGTTTAATACTCAATTCTATTTAAAATAATTAACATTTCACAATGACAGGATGAGTAAATATCTGGTGAGAATGATGAACAGTAGATGATATATAGCAATTAGAAGCACATAGATTGCAAAAAGTGTCCCTCATACATGAGTGATCTAAGATTATAATTTATCAGGATCCGGACACCCCGTGGTAGACAAAGGTACTTCCTAAAGATTTTAAAATGATTACATATATTATTTTGTCCTATTAAAAGTTATTATATTTATTGTGTCAAACTAACTTTAACTACAAGTATTATTTTGTCTTATTAAAAGTTATTCCATTTATTACGTCAAACTAGCTTTAACTGTATATTTATCACAACTACACTAATTCGACAATGTTATTTGACAAATTAAAATAGAGAAAAATACAGTTCATGACCTTCTGACATATTCAAAAGAGATGTGCGAAGCAAAGTTGATCTGACTAATTAATTTAAATTTGGTCAAAGAAAATTGCTACTATTTTGCTTGGTGCTTTGAGCATTATTTTGCGAGATTTCTCTTTATTATTATAAAATAAAGAGAAATCACATCGTCTCATCTGTGTGCTTCCATCAAGTAGTGGTGGGCTGGACTCGCTACTCCACGTTGGTATCTGGTCGCTCTCATCGTCGACACTGATGGTTCCTTATTTACCAAAATGATTGTATAATAAAAAAGGTGTTTGGAGGAGAACTACTTAATCGATGGGGGGTTGTTAAAGTAGTCTAATTTGCTTTTAATAAAAGAGTTTTAGTCGCTTTTTGGGGGCGGCCTCTTACGCCTAAAGTCAATCATCTAGAACCCCCCCTTTTGGATTTTTCTACAATTGGTAGTTGATATTTTCCTATTATTGCGGCTCATGCTGTCATGATCCAAAAAGAAATTCAAGTCCGTGCTTCCAATAATGAATCTCAATGCATAGAAAAGGTTAATATATCTTTTATTTATCACTGCTTATTTAATTTTATATATACAGCAGAAAATAAATAACATGATATCATAACGTTAATTAGTACAAGCATAGAAAGTTTTCGATATAAATAAACGTGTTTGTGCAAAAAAATGAAAATAATGCTAATGAGACGATAAAAAACAACGGTTAGTTGTAATCAAACCATCGACCGTAGTTAGGAAACGTTTGGATTGCAATTTAAATTGTTAGTAACATGTGATTAGTGTCGTTGAGTTAAAAATAATGGCTCAAGATATCTACAGAAACAACGCCCGAATTTGATCTAAACATGGTAGGCATGTCATATGGTTGCAGGGATTTCGGAAGATCGTGCCAGACAAATGGGAGTTCTCGAATGAAAACTTCAGGCGAGGCCAGAAGGAGCTGCTCACCGAAATCCGCCGCCGCAAATCGGTCACTCTCTTGCCGACTCAAGCTCCGTCCGCCGGTAAAACCTCCGGTGGAGGCGCTTCTTCAAACTCCGGCGACGACCTCGGTTCCACCTCAACCTCCTCTCACGACTCCAAGAACCCGGGCTCCGTCGACACGCCAACAATGGCAAAGTTCGGCGACCTATCCGACGAGAACGAGAAGCTTAAAAAAGACAATCAAGTGTTGAGCACCGAGCTTGCGCAAGCGAAAAAGCAGTGCGACGAACTTGTGGCGTATCTGAACCGGTACGTGAAGGTGGCGCCTGACCAGATCAGCCACATTATGAGCCAAGGAAGCTTAGACTCCAGCCGTGATGTGTTAACTGGTGGGATGGGCAAGATTGCAAGTGTCAATTGCAATGATGAGGATGAGGACGATGATGAAGAAGAAACTGTGAAGTTATTCGGGGTGTGGTTGAAAGAAAAGACGAAAAAGAGGGGCCGAGACGAGAAAGTTGAATTCTCGGGGGGCCATGTGAAGAAGGTTGAGTATAATATCCTCAACCTGCCATGGATGACGACCTCTCCAAGGGAGAGTGGCAAGGTTTCTAACTGAGCGAGTACAAGTTAGAGGATGCAATCTGCAACCGTAAGGTTGGTTTGTGAAGCAAGAATAAATTAAAGGACTGGTCTATGCATATTGGTTTCTAATTTATGTAAGTTTAGAGGAGGTGAATGCAAAGATGGGGGATCAAAAGCAAATGGGTCCTTTCCACTTTGTTCATCTTGCAAGTTACTCCCATAAAACAACTGTAAAGTAGGTTTACACTCCCTGCAGCTAAGCTGCAAATATATATCTCTTGTTTTTATATACTTTATTTATATGCATGTCCTCGTAGCTCTCTCCATCTTAATTTGATTATTTTGGTCTGTTATATCTATTCATCTGGGAAGCGCAATGCACTAATGCAAGTGATTTTTGTGAGGTCTCCAGATGCAAACCGAGAATTTGTCAGCAAGAATTGTAATATGCACATAACTTAGCCGAGACATTACCACAAGTCTAAATGAGAGTAACCTACGTGAGATGTAAAGAGAAAAGAAATTGGGCCGCCTTCCTGTTTATCGGTAATAATAATTGGTTACTATTTAAAGAACCCTTTGCTGAACAACATCTAATTTAATAATTTATATTAGCTCATAACTGATATTCCTCAAATATTATACGACAGACAATATTAGCGTAAGATGCCAGTACATCATGTATAGTTTAGATAGTTACGATGAAAAAATGTAAAAAAATTATTTATAAGGTGATAATTCAAAAAGTGTTAGAAGATTTTTATGTCAAAAGTAAAATATAAATTAGTATTTCAATTCGAATGTCGTGATATATCAATCAGAAAATACTTATTAATACACTAGAAGAATTTGCTTTGATCGGCGGATCAATAACATAAAACATATTATTAAGAACAAACTTTAACTCCTACGCAGGTTGTAGGAATCTTCCTCCAACTCTGTGTATAATGATAATTAATAGCCGTTAAATATTTTTACTTAATTTTCTTTTAATACTTTCAATTACAATTATTAACACTTTTTTTATGTCCTTAATTAAAAATTATTAATTATCGTTATATATGGGATATGAAGAAGACTCCTTCATCCTTCGTCCCGGATAGCAATTAATTTTTTTTTTCAGTACTAATATCCTTCGAAAGTCATAATAATTGATTACAAAGAGGGGAAAGAAAAATACCCTTTTCTAACTCTGCTCCATCGATGGCTGTTATCTTCTTTCCCCCATCTCTATCCATATCACACCCTTCGCCTTCTTCACTTTACTCACGCTCTCGCTCATCATCAGCATCCATGAACCACCCACACAGAAACAACAAAGGAGCAGCTAGCAGAATGAGCTTCATGGAGTTCCCGTACGTCTCGGGCCCACGCAGGGAACTCATGGTGGAGCTTGTGTCCACGCTCGAAACCCGCCTGGCCACCCACCTCCTCCCCTGTGACCTCCCGCCGGACGTCCAGTACTACCAGAACCAGACCGGCACCGCCCAAGCCACCCTCCACGTCCGATCCGGCATCCAATCCTCTCCGGTAAGCGCACACCTTTTGCCACACCTTTTTTGGGCTAAATTCACTCACTTTTGTTTTGTGGTTAAGAAGTGCGGCTAATACCTCTTTAGTAACAGAAAGGTCCGGATGTAGTCGAAAATGGTATGATGAAAAATTCTCAACTTGTGTATTGTGAGTTCCCGTTCTGATTATCGTGGAAGATCAAGGGGCGGTATACATATTACATACATGATAATTCTGTTACATTAAGGAGAAAAGGGTGAGCTAATAACTTTGAGCTAAATTCGAATCTTCAACTTCGAGACCTCATTTGACTCATCGGTTTGTGCGTCCATGTCAACTGTGATCTACCTGAGTCCAAAATTATGATTTCAACACCTGATGAAGTGTGGAATCTACTTGGCCATCCGAACTGTCAGGTGTGATTTAGGAATTTCAACAGCCCATCAGTATGTAGTGAAGCTCTGAGACCAGAAGGTATGAACTCACCCATACTGTCTGAGTTGAAATTTAGGTGCCAATCGAAACCAAGGCGAAATAGACAGCAACTTTCTGTGTTGGTAATGAGAAAAAATTTGCAGATATGCCGTAAGACTTAGGATAATGACTACTTGAACCCGTGCTTGCATGAGCTAATAGCCATTGAAGTCGCCTTTTATCTTAAGGCCTAAGTTGTTAAAGTTGTATGAGAGACATGGGGAGCCAGCTTGTGCTTATGCAAGTGAAGGGATCAACAAGATAATTTTATTACATTTAGGGTGAAATGAAAGGCAACTAATTCAATGTTGAGACCATCACGAAGTTGGCATTTAGGGGGCATCTTTGACATGATAGTCATGACTGTTCACTCCTCGCCTTCTCTATGGAACTTGGTGTCTCTGACTGGATACTGCAGGAGAATACTTTTTAAAATCAAAGAATGATTCTCCTGTGGGTGACGATTAGATCCTGTAGGAGTTTTAGATGATGCTTGCTCCCTGTTATGGCTCTGTTGCTAGACCAAGACCCTAAGTTATTCAGTCTTATGGCCGGCGTTATCTTTCCTGGTAAGTAGAGCATGATCCAACTTATTAAGGAAAAAAAATTCAGAACAGGGAAGGGGAGTTCAACAGAAAGTAATTTTATAAGGTAGTTCGTTTCTGTTCTCTGATTATGAAATTCTCATTTTATTTCCGCAGTTCCTTTTATGTGTACATTCGGCCCTCAGACTAACTTGCTTGACTTTTGGCGGCTGAGTCCCTTTGGCTATAAATGTGTGTCGAGAGCTGAATCTCCGTGCAATGAAACACAACTGGTCGTTCACCTTTTGTCACGTATCATGTAATATGAGCAGCCTTGTTGAAACGAAAGGTAGTGGAAGCAGCCCCAGCTTGACCTATTGCTTTTGCGGTTCCCCTGATATCCATTGATCTAGAACAAACTCCATAAGACAAAGCCAGCCTATGACTTGTTAAGGATAATTTTCAATGCTGTGCAGACATTGACCCCACTTTGTGCTTGGGTCACCTCAAGTGACGAGGCAGGGACTACCCACATTTGTACTTCTTGACAGCATCATCTTCTTGTACAGCTGCAAGTTTTAGGTGCATTAGGCATGTAGCTGTTTTTGGTAAGCTGCTTACTGAGCGAGTTGATTACAGCTGAAATATTTCTAATTCCTTGTCTAGCCATTTCTTGGATCTTCTCTGTTTGTATGTTTGTTTGAGCTACAAGCGCACAACTAATTGGAGTGAGTGGAATACCTTTTCCTTTTTGGTAGATTGATAATCTGTATATCCTAGAATACACTGTGTTGCCAAATTGAGTGCTCAAGGTGGCCTTCAGTTGTTGGCACTTTGCTTTTTGTGCAAGATCTAAATATGATGAACATTTTGAATATGTGCCAGATTGATTTCATATTGGGAAGTTGGCTACACTGTCAGCTGCCATCAGGAGGAGAACTGAACATTACAAGCCTCTCAGCCTATCTGAACCTACTAACTGATGCACCAAACTTCTTATTTGAACTCATCCAGAGCAGCCCAACATCTGTGGTTCTTATACTTGATTTGCCTCCACGAAAAGACCTTGTCCTGCATCCTGACTACCTGAAAACCTTTTATGAAGATACCCAATTGGACAGACACAGGCAACTTCTTGAGAAGCTTCCAGAGGTAAAACCTTACACCTCATCGTCTTTATACATTCGCAGTGTCGTCTCACCCACGGGAATCCTGGTTTCTATAGAAGCTCAGGCTGGCGAAACAGAACGCGTGGTGGAGATAGTTCGAGATCATGTGAGTCCCATTGCCAGGGAAGTGTTGGGGTTCTGGCTGGATGTGTGTGTGTCTGGAGAAAGAGAGGTAAAAGAGCCTGAGAGGGCTTATTTGGCACGGAGGGATCAAGTGAGTAAGAACAAGACTATTGAGGCTGATCTGGGCTCAAGCTTGCCTCGGTTGTTTGGGCAAGAAGTGGCAGACCGTGTAATTAAAGCCTTAGAAAAGTTCTATAACCGATGAAATTACTATTGATGCCTGATGATTCAAACCTTTTACCATGACGTTATCAGCGTAAGTATAGAAAGAAAATCATAATGTACGATGCAATAGGTAAACAGGAGTTCAGTACCTAGCGATGGTGGGAATAGGAGACCCGACTCCCTTGCAGTAGTAAGGCATGCTGTCTTCCCAAACTTGTTTTTCATGTTTTGGATTCCCAAGGCTGTAGCTCACTGGGAAGCATGTTTAGCCGTTGAACAAGAGTTCTAAATGTCACCATTTGATATTCAGCTTTTTGGGAAAAAGAGTAGGGAAGAAGTAGCATTCTTCCTAAACATGGCTTGTCATATGGAAAAGGATCGTATGTATCAACATGGCCTATTGTATCTGAAACATGGCTTGTTATGTAGCAGAGGATGGTCTGTATCTGGAATAATGGCTTATCACACTCATTCATTCTTTCATATGCTGTGGGAGCCTTAGAATCGGTCTCCATTCCGACCCGACAATTTCGTCTTAGTTCTCACTTGGGATCCAAGCACGACTAAACAAAGCTGTGCGTCATGATTTAATCTTCCGTAGACTGCAACTTGATGTTGGCTATCTTATGTACGTATTTGAAAACTTCATCAAGATGCTTGAAGTTTGAAGGGTATTCGTGTAGTTGTGCAAGACTTGGCGGGTGTTTCCGGCTAATTTCCAATTAACGATTAGAGTTTCTTGAAAAAAATTGCGTCTTTAGTATAACTCTTATCTGCAAAAACTCCAGACTTCAAATATGGGGCAAAAAAAGGAACCAACTTGAAAAGACCTTATTTTCATCCCAAAAAAAATAAAATAAAATGCAAGATAGGCATATGTAGCTGTATTATCACACAAGAGAAGCGTTGTTTTGGCCAAGACAATGCCGCGTGTGTTTTGACAATGTGAGACTGCATGGATAAATCTTGATCATTCTGCAACTTTCAAGAAGAAAAATGATTAACGTGGAGAATATAATAATACTAATAAATGTGAAAAGTTCATGCCTCTGTTCAGTGGCGGAGCTAGAAATTTTGCTCGAGGTAGGCACTTCATAAAATAATTAAACTTACAAAAATATTTGTAGTCGCGAATGCATTTATCAACATGAGTATGAGGTCTTTACCTTTCAGTGAGAGTTAACTTTCATTTTATTGTGCTTCCACTGAAATTCAGTAATTGTCCGAAGTTTTCAAGGTAATAGACATGAAGTGGGGCACTGCTGTCCAAACTTCTTTTCTCTACCTTTTTCTGCTTTTCCTCCTGAATCTCTTCGTCCAACTTCAATCCTTCTTTGCTAGCAGAAACCAGCTTCTTCTTTAGCCTTGGACGGAGAGTTCTCAACAGCCCTTTCTTCTTCAGTCTTGAACGGAGCGTTCTCAACAGCCTTCTCGCATTCACCAATAGTGTAGAAGATGTCTTTTTGGCCTTCTTTCATCCTAATGACATAATCTTTCAAACTGGTCAACCCATTACCACTCTTCTTTGAGTGGTATCGAAGCAAATAAACCAATTTAGCTTGTTTAAGCTGTCCTCCCGGTTACCCAACTTCAAATTCTTTCGGAATGCTTCATAAACCTTTGTATAGTCCTTATTCTCTGCAATCTCATTGAACATCTCAATGCATTTGTTCACAAAATTCTTCATGTTAGCCTTCAGGGAGCTTCAAGGAGCAGCAGGGGGCACGTGCCCACCTGTGCTCTCTGCTAGGTACGCTTCTGCCTCTGTTGGCCTAATCTAGTCTGCCAGCAGCTGCAATGAAATCCCACTTTAAAGTTTCATCTTAGGGAAAAAAAATTGTATTAAACTAAATGAATTAATACCAACCATTTTTCCCATGCCAATTGTTGTAACACGGAAAGGGCGGAATTAGAAGGGGGTTGCAGGAGCCCAGCCCCCACAAGACTTATATATTAACTCTTTGCTGTTATAGTTATTGTCGCTTTTAAATTTTCAATTCCTTGTTTAGTTTTTTTATTGATCGTACAATATTCACAATATACTTTTACAAAAACTAGTGACAATGGCTGCGCGGTCTTTCTCTTGCGGAACGGGAAAAAAAATTAAAAAAAATCTGTAAAAGCAACGTTATTTATGTTTTGTCAAGGCTACACACACTGCAAAAGAGAACGCCCCTGTGAGAGCACCTAAATGCAAGCCAACCCTTGAAGATTAAGAGTGTAAAAGGAGAAGTATTGCTGGATAAGTGAGTGATCTTCTCTATTTATATAGTCACTCACTTTGTTAAGTGAGTGATCTTCTCTATTTATATAGTTACAAACAATTTTAATTATCAGATATGATGATAATCCTACTTGAAGTAGTTACAATCTGAAATTTAAACAAAGAGAATTTAAGTTCAAAATATAAATTTGCGATGAAGAGATAAGTGGATAAGTTGGGCTTCATATCACCATTAAATGGTCGCTAATAGGCCCCCTCAAGCTGATGGTAAGCAGCATCAAACCTGAAGCTTGTACGAAGAGTAATGAGGCGGTTAAAGGAAAGTGGTTTGGTGAAGATGTCAGCAACTTGGGCATGTGTTGGAAGAAAGCGAATGCGAAGAAGGTTTTGAGAAACTTGGTCATGAACAAAATGAAAATCAACCTCAAAGTGTTTGGTTCTAGCGTGAAAGATGGGGTTGGCAGACAAGTAGGTGGCTCCGACGTTGGCACACCAAAGTGTAGGAGGTTTGGCTAGAGAAACGCAAAGTTCACAAAGAAGAGAACGAAGCCAAATGAGTTCGGTGGTGGCATTTGCAACAGCACGATATTCAGACTCTGTGGATGAACGAGCAACAGTGGGTTGCTTTTTGGCAGACCATGAGATAAGATTAGGCCCAAGATAAATGGCATAATCCCCGGTTAATCGGCGATCATCAATATTACCCGCCGAGTCTGCATCACTGAAGGCATGCAGGGAAGAAATGGGAGATTTTTGGAAGAGTAGGCCATGAGAAATTGTGGCTTTTAAGTAACGTAAAATTCGTTTGACGGTAGTCCAATGAGCATCAGTAAGCTGTTGCATGAATTGTGCCAATTTATTAATGGCAAAGGACAAGTCAGGGCGAGTGAATGTGAGGTATTGTAGGAGCCAATGATTTGGCGGTAGTGAGTAGGGTCAGGAAGATGGTGGCCAGAGGTTTTGGAGAGTTTAGGGGATGAAGCAATAAGAGAAGGTAGGTGTTTGGCATTGATCATGGAAGTTTTTTGTTAGAGATTAAGAATGTAACGGCGTCGGGAAAGTATAAGGCCAACGGGGGTGTAACTAATTTCAATGCCAAGAAAGTAGCTTAGTGGGCCAAGATGGCGAACATCAAATTCGCGACGAAGGCAAGAGAAAAGAGTAGTAATTAGGGATGAATAACTACCCGTTAATATGATGTCATCCACGTAAACGAGTAAGTAAAAGGTGTGACTGTTGCGACGAAGGATAAAAAGACTGGGGTAAGTTTGAGGGGCTAAAGCCAAAGCGGACTAAAATATCAAAGAGGCGAGTGAACCAAGCTCGAGGGGCTTGCTTGAGAATGTACAATGATTTGTGTAATTTGCAAACATGAGAAGAATACGAGGAATCAAGGAAACCAGGGGGTTGGGCCATGTATACCTCTTCATAGAGATGACCATGAAGAAAGGCATTGGAGATGTCTAGTTGGTGAAGTGGCCAAGTATGAGAAAGAGCGAGAGAAAGTAGAACACGAACAATTGTTGGCTTGACAACGGGACTGAAGGTAACAGTGTAGTCGACACCTTCCTGTTGATGAAAACCTTTGGCGACAAGTCGAGCTTTGTAACGTTCCAAGGAACCATCAGATTTTTGTTTGATCCGAAAAACCCACTTACAACCAATCACATTCATGCAAGGATGGAATGGCACAAGGGACCATGTCTAATTTTTAGCAAGGGCAGTGAGCTCGTCTTGCATGGTGGTGCGCCAATGGGGAATTTTGTTGGCTTGGGTGAAACTGGTGGGTTTAACCTCTGAGGAAACAGAGGAAAGTAGAGCTTGGGGAATGAGATGTTTGGTAGAGAGAGAGGCAGACTTAGGAAGCTTTCGTTTGGAATGTGGGCAAATAGACATGGGGTTGGTGCGAATGGGAGCTGGATGTTGAGTTGAGATAAACAAAGCAAGAGGCAATTTGGAAGGTTGGGGGATGTGATTAGGACGTGTGACATTCAGGTGAGTAGAAGGAGGTGAGGATTGAAAAGGTGCGGTGGAAGCAGTAGAGTTGGGATAGGGAGAGATGTGTGTATCGGTGGACGTGGCAGGTGAGGAAGGGTGATGATGAGAAGAGTTGGTGTTGAAGAAGGAAGCTTGTGAAGGAGAAAAAGACATACCTGATAAGATGCCACTAGAAGGAGTATTTGAAGGGTTCCAGCGAACTGCAGGTAACTCCGCAAAGGAGGGGGAATAAGATTGTGCAGCAGGAGGAGGAGAAGATTGTGAAAATGAAAAAAAATCGTCATTAAAGTGAACATGACGTGCAATGTAAATGCGACCAGTGGTTTTGTCTAGGCAGCGATAGGCATGATGATCAGGACTATAACCTAGAAAGCCACAAGGTGTGGAACAGAAGCTGAACTTGTGAGAATGATATGGGCGTAGAAGCGGAAAACATGAGCAACCAAAAACGCGAAGAACGAAGTAGTTAGGTGGCCGACTAAAAGGTTTTTCATATGGGGACAAGCCATTTAGGACAGACGTAGGAAGACGATTAATGAGGTAAACTGCAGTTTCAAATGCATAATCCCAATATTTGATGGTATTGAAGAATGAGCAAGAAGAGAAAGACTAGTGTCAACTACATGTCAAATTTTTTGTTCGGCATGACCGTTTTGTTCGTGAGTGTGTGGGCAAGCAATGCGTTGGAGAATACCTTCAGAAGCAAGAAGCAGTGTTAATTTTCAAAATTCTCCACCCCAATCAGACTGAATGGCTTTCAAGTGAACATTATACTGACGAAACGCAAGGGCTTGAAACTGAGTAACTATAGAGCACACTTGGGATTTACGCATTAACGGAAAGTACCATGAGAATTTCGTAAAATCATCAACCATAATGAGAAAAAAATTATGTCCATTAACTAAAGGTAGAGCAGGGCCCCAAACATTCATGAAAACTAATTCCAAGGGTTGCTTACTGACAAAGGAAGAAGAGGGGAGAGGAAACTTAGACATTTTCCCTAGACAACAAGAACTGCAGAATGTAAAATTTGAAGATGAACATGGCAAGTTATTTTTATGAAGGACTTGACGAACGCCTTTGGAGTGAAGGTGACCAAGTCTGTGATGCTATTGATCGAGAGATGTGCGTTCACCGATATGAGCACGAGGAGGGTGAAGCGAATGCAGTCGATAGAGCCCCTGATCAAGGGTTCCAGTGAGAAGCGGCGTCTTGGTGTCCTTGTCCTTCACAATAAAAGAAAACGGGTGAAATTAAAAAAACAGATATTGTCTTTTGTGAATTGAAGCACAGAGAGAAGATTTTGGTAATGGTAGGAACATATAAGACATTGGATAAATGAAAGGAAGAGGTAGGTGTTTGAAATTTAGTGTGACCAATGTGGGTGGAAGTCCGTTACCGTCACCAACACGAAGTTGATCAGTGCCCTTGTATTCATCTGACACATGAAGTTGATGTAGGCTGTTTGTGATGTCGTGGATAGTCCCCCTATCAGGGAACCAAGATTCAGGAATTGAAGCATGATCACCAGAGGAATAGGTTGCGATCTGAGCAGATGGATCAGAATTGCGAGAACTCTGATAACAGTATTGACAGTGGTTGGCATAATCACCGAATTGCCTGCAAATTTGGCAGCGAGCTCCAACAGAATGTCCACCAGAATTGCCAGTGTCAGAGTTGGAGCGAGACCGATTAAAGTGATAATTTGATGAAGACCCACGATCGTTACTGTTGTTGGGGTACCGATTGAAAGTTTGAGAATGCTGATTACGTTGTGGAGGAGGAGAATAAGTGACGTGGGGATGTGAATTGGCAGAAAAAGAAGAGCAACGTGCAATTTGTGCCGAAGGCAGTTGAATGGATGGTTGCATGGCACGCAGACGTATCTCCTCACAGCTGAGAAGTTCTAGATAAGACACCGGAGTGAGACGAGACGAGAGAGCAACAACAGATGGGTAAAAGTCACTGCCAAGATTATTGAAAACGATGGCATTGAATTCAGCAGGTGAAAGTAGTTTTTCGGCGGCACCCAATTGGTCAGCGAGATATTTCATCTCTTGGAGGGCGACGGGTTTATCTTAGCATTTGGTATTGTGAAATTAAATTAAAAGTTAGAGCACGTGGGTATCAGAAGTAGCACCAAAAGCTTGGGAGAGGGCAGTCCATGCAGATGGAGCAGTGCTATGGCCAACAACGATAGGGAGCACAACTTCAAAGAGAGAAATGTTGATCCAACTGAGGACGTATCGATCACGATCCAGCTATTGTTTGTAGGCTGGATTAGGGGTTTTGACGTTGGAGCCAGCAATGATAATTTTCGCGGGAGGACACGGTTCAGTGCCGTCGACGAGGCCGAGGAGATCGTTTGAACGAAGAATAGGCATGAGTTGTGTTTGCCAAAGAAGATAGTTTCTAGTGGTAAGTTTAATAGTAGTGAGGTGCTAGAGGTTGGGGATAGCGGTGGAATTGTTGACAGCAAAGGAGGAAGCCATTTTGAGAGAGAGAGAGAGAGAGAGGAACTAACCGTAGGCTCTAGATACCATGTAAAAGGAGAAGTATTGCTGGAATCTCACTTTGTTAAGTGAGTGATCTTCTCTATTTATATAGTTAGAAACCATTTGAATTTACATATATGGTGATAATCCTATATAAAATAGTTACAATATGAAATTTAAACAAAGGGAATTTAAGTTCAAAATACAAATTTGTGATGAAGAGATAAGTGGATAAGCTGGGCTTCATATCACCATTAAATGGTCGCTAATAAAGAGAGAGTAAAGCGAGGAAGAAGGGAAAGCAGAGCATTCGGTTAAAAATTCAGGAGAAAAAGTAATCTCAAGTAAACAAGGAGGAATGTAATTAGCCACACATGAGAAAGAAGCATTCTCAATAAAAGAGGCACGAGGTAAGAAAACCGTTAACAGGTGATAATAATAATAAAAGAACAACGGACACGAAGAAAAAGCAAACCATGCATAAGACCTATCTTCTTCTTTTGTTATAATTTGGTAGGTTGATTGATGGCAGTATTCATAGAGGTTAGCAGCCTTTTGATGTAACTCAAGTTAGTGAAAAGTTATTCACGCATAAAGTTATTGAACAGAGTGAATAAAAATTAATGTTTGATTTTCTTGATACTTTTTTTTTGCTACTATTCAATAAATGATAAACTCAATAAGAAATATGAATAAAATTGAAAGTTCAAAAAAAGCTTCACTGCACTTTCTTAATAATGGTATAAATTATTCTTCTCGTGATTTTCCTTTCCTAAATAAAAAAGTAAAGAACCCCAACAAATGAAGAAAATTTTCCATGGCACATTCAAGAGTACAATAAGAAATGTCTTTGAGTCTTCACAAGCAATAATGTGGAACATTTTGCGTGTAATATATCTGTTGTCTAAGGGTTACCCTAACCCAACAAGGGTTGATTTAACGGTTCCTAGGATCCCTATTCAGATTTCTTACCTGTGTTCAAATCCTGTCCGCTGTGCTTGTTGGTGGCAAATTTACGTTTTTGCCCTGCATGTGTTCCGTACACGGGTTCATGTGCGCTTCGGCCCCAATATAGGTATAAGAATCGAGATTCAAATGTATATGGCGGCCTTGTAGGTTCTTGAGGTGCAGTACTCTCTACTGGTCTAATTAGAACTTTACAATTCAACCTTTTATGTACCGAAAAAAAATAAGGGTGACGCTAAACACCTATTAACATTCGGTTTGGCGCGTGATTACTAAACAACCGACTATGTAGTACTAAGTTTTTGACATCCATAATGCATACGATTTTGTCCAACCTTTCGACCTTCCAGAGAGGCACTAGAATTCTGGTAGGACGAGTGTATTGGGTTTGTCCCGTGGCACAAAAAAAAAAAGATAGCAGGCAGTCCACTTCCTCGGCAAAAGGTGTGAGAAAGGTAAAGCCAAAACCCCCGAGGATAACAACAGCAGTACTGCATCAGCAGACTTTCTTTCACGATGAATCACGTTCCACCCACGTGCCTCCTCCGTCTTCATTTGTCGTTGCTTCCGGTGCCATTTTGTCACTCACCTTTTATTAATGAATGAATTAATGAAAAGAGAAATAAGACACAGAGACGCCCGGACGTATTTTGGAATTTTTTAGAGTTTCTCACACCTAGGATCCAACTACGTTGCCTCGAAAGATACTTGCCTGCGTGCGAATCGTTATGGTAAAGAAAGGAAAGCCGCATCTAAACGGTTCGAGATATTCTTTCCGTTCTTCAAAATTTGATCTGGTTGCCTTTATACGTATATTAAAATTTTAGATTATATTTTTTTTTCTATTTTACTCTTTAGAGGGGGGGAGGGAGAGGAAAAGAGTGGGTTAGGAGAGAGAAAATTGATTGGTAGAGTGTTAAATGAGAAGAGAGAAATAAAATAAAAAATATAAAGTGGTGAGTCAAGAGAGAAAATAAGTTGATAGAGAATTAATGTGGAGAGAGAAATAAAATAAAAAAATATAAAAGAGATAAATATATAAAAATACTTACATAATCTTTCTTAATTTCGAAATAATCAATTTTTATGCGACGACCACAAAAAGAAATCAGATCAAGGACGGAGGAAGTATTAAATTATCTTACGCTTTAGAGACATGCGTCACTTGGAATTAATCTCGTCTCTTGGCTGATCAGTTTAGCACTGAAATGAAGTAACCTTGGAGCCTACCTTATAAGTCGTGAACTCAATATGGGCCGGAGACTTGCTGACACCTAACATACCGTGCCTCTCAGTCCCAGAATAGAGCTACTTGGGATTTGATTCCATAAGTCTCTTGTAGTGAACAAATTCAATAAACTATTCTCAAATTATTATGATGATGATATGCATCTTAATTAGCACTCGTTATGTTTTAAATTATACCTAATGTGTCAACTGATAGATTTATTATTAAATTTTGTCCGTAACAGAAATACTTACTATATATAGGGGGATCCATAACGAATTCATTACAATAGTACCCGAGCGAGGGATGAGTCAGGACAAAATTGTGTGGTTCACAGGTATTTGCATGGGTAATGGGTTTATGGAGCTCCCGAGGAAGGATAGTGGAAGGGAAAATATCTCTGAGAAACCTCGACAGCTTTTTGTCCATCATATCTCACTAGCTTTTGGACCTTTCTCCTTTTTGTCCGAACCTTGGCAATTCACGCATATATAGATATAGATACCGAACCCTGTCACTTCACACTCAAACAGCGAACGGCCTTTATACGAGTTATGACCACCTTTAACCAAGACCCTTTCGTTTCATGCTTCCAAAACTGGATAGCCCAACAACGCAGCGACCTTGAAGACCTTCGTCATGCCATCACCTCCAACCCAAACGACGAAAGGCTCCACCTTCTCGCCGAGAAAATTATCAAACACTTTGAAGAGTACCATCAGAACCGAGCTGTACTAGCTCAACAAGATGCGCCTTCCTTTTTTTCACCTTCTTGGTGCACTTCCTTTGAGAGCTCGTTCCTTTGGATTGGTGGGTGCAGGCCGTCGGTGTTTATCCGACTCGTTTACTCGCTTTTGGGGTCGGAGCTGGAGGCGCAACTCTGGCAGCTCTTTCAGGGAGGGAGGAAGGGGAACTTGGGGGAGATATCTCCTTGCCAGCTCAATTCGATCAACTCTCTCCATCGCAAGACTGTTAGGGAGGAAGAGAAGTTCTCCAGTCGCATGGCAACTTTGCAGGCATGCCTACTCACAAGCTAAGCTGATCTAATCTAATCGAAACAATTTCTACGAGTATATCCAGCGTTACGCGACTGTAGGGTCAGCTGAAAAGGCAGCGTTTGACTGCTGTTAAATGCTTGGCATAAATGCAGACCATACAAGGAAACAGAAAAAAAGAAGCAGCTATAGATTGGGCCATACATAAAAGATGTGGGGTCAGTAGTTTTAGCAACAAATTAACGATAGATCACGATATAACATAATTTCTTGACAAAACCCTTTAAACAATCGGTGCTGAAAGTACGTTGGACCGTGGTGCTCTATGCTTTTGATAAAATGACTTCCATGACTGGCATTATTTTTTATGTTCTGGGTTGAAAGTTTGAAAGTACCTCTGGAGAAGATTTATTAGCACTCTCAGCAGCATTTGAAATTCGAGTGACAAAATTTTGACCTCTAGCAATGCGTTGATTGAGCAGCTACTTAGATGATGCGTGCCTAACATATTTTCTATGTCTAACACTACTCTGTTTTAAAATTTTGATTTGCTTGGCTTGCAGGAGAACATAGCGGACGAGCCACTTGCGATGATAGCAAATAATTGTAGCGAAATTGGCGAGTCGAACCAGGAGGTTAATCAGGCTCTGGATGCACATGCCTTCGCTCTTGCGCGTATACTGGAAGACGCCGACAAGTTTAGGCTGAATATACTCAAGGAACTGATTCAGATACTCACGCCATTGCAGGCGGTTGATCTGCTTGTTGCTTCAATGAAACTTCATCTTTCCATTCATGAATGGGGCAAAAGAAGGAACTCACACATGGGTAAGATCTAAAGTTAAACCTACGCATCCCCTGGTTTCATGTTGTAACTCAACACTATGTTTGTATTCTCTAGTATAACAGAGCACTAGTAGTAAGTTATCATGTAAGATGGTGCTAGCAGCTTGTTTTAGCTAGCTAGCGGGTTGTCTAATGTAGAATATTCAACTTGTGATGTTCTCGCAACGATGTTCCATTTAATACCTGTGTCCAGAAATTATCACAATGTTCGTAATGAAGCTCTTGAGGTGCACGGGTCTTACTGTCGAGCCATTGGTACTCCGCATCTTCACGAAGAAGTCAATTTCACTTGGCAATCTCTCCTGGAACTTCCCATACTCGTTAATTGCACACAGTTTGGCTAAGAGTAGTGCAGGTTTCCGACAAGTAACTACCGTGATTATGCGTCTAGTGTTGAGTAGTTTAGAGCTTCGCTTTAAAGGTGAAGTGCTGTATGTTCCAACTTATGATCTGGGACTTATTGACAATTGGCATCAAAACACTTTGTAACTTCTGTAGTAAAGCCACAATTTCAAGAGCATGTATGCATCGGCCAGAGTTTTCGGTCGAGCTAGAGGACGATACGTAAGAGACGCGACATGACCAAAAGTAATAGCTCCATCAACTCATAATACCGACTACTAAAAAAAGAAACAACAAACTAGGACAAGATAACTTTGACATCAATGTAGTTTACTTTGTTCTTAATTATGTTGTTGTAGATTAATGCATTGTAATGCTTATCAGATAGGGATGTCATCTTAACTTTGACATCAATGTAGGGTTCTTACCTCTTTTCAAAAAAATAAATAAAATAATACCGACAACTGAGAAGCACATCCATCCATTCTTGCAAGAGCGGACTAAGAGTTTCAGTTAATCGAAAAAAATTTACTTCTGTAGCATAAGCGGAAGGTGGAGACAACTTGGTAATTTTTCATCACAATATAGTGATATACTCATCACTTTACGCCAGACAGAGTACTACAAGCGGTAAACATACCACTTAAAGAACACGTAAAGTCAGACTTGCGACTGTTCAACCTTAGCAAGTCATCTCTTGGTCTTTGCCTTACTTAGACCAGAGAACAGAAGCCATGGACTTTGATCAAAAGCAATAGCTTACACCCGGAAAAGGGTACTTAACTAGAGGATTTATCACTAGAAAGTTAATCATATAATCAGATCAAGTGGATACTGAAAAACACAGTCCACTCAATATTTGTTTGTCACACAGTCATCGACCAAGCAGATTATTGCAAGTTAATGAAGCAGATAACGCGAGTTGACCAAGCAGCAGATTTATTTTAACTAAGGCCAATTAATCACAGGTAGTAGAACTTCAACGTATTAATGTTAGAAGAACGCGTACAATCAGGCGTGTGACCTGCTCAACTCAGTCCTCTCCAGGTCTTTGCGTTGCTTATACCTGTTCACACAACATACAAAAAAGAAACATGAAGTTGCGGAGCTCGAAAGTTTATGGAAGGTGGGCACATTGCTCCTTAATATGTTATTAATACATTTGTAAATGAAAGTTGTTAAAAATTCTTAACAAACTGAATTTGAAAAAGCTTAACTTGCACGAAATTATTCCTGCCATATTCTGATCCGCTTGGGACTAAATTGCCTCAAATAATCAATCCCTTGCAACCCCTGTACACACATTACCTTCCAACACCACTAAAGTGCAAATGGCCAATCTTCATAAAAACCCAGAAAAGCAAAAGACAAAATTTCAATGCATAGGGTAACTACAAAACAAATCTTGTCACATTCATGTGGATATTTATTCTTTGCAGATTTATAAGGTAAACATCTAGAAAATAGATGCACGCTGCGAAAAGAAACGGTGAGTGAGAATCGATGGGTAAGCAGACAATCCACTGTTCCTTATGAAAATTTGCCAATTAATTAGTACTCCATATCAAGGAGTTGGGTGATAAAGATTTTGCAATAAAGTAAACTGCTGAATGGAGTGACAAAATTCCCGAGTCTTAGCTGGGCAGATTGGCAAAAGAGAGAAGTGCAAAAGTAACAACCATAAAAGATTATGTTTCTTTTTTACCGTATATTTTCTAAACTTTAGTGAATTGAAGATTGTGACCCAATTTTGTTGAAGGCATATGATATAACTCAGATATAACTCTCAATGATTGAGAGACACTCGGCGATCTTAGTCAAACAGTGAGATTGATGATTAACTTATCAAGATTCTAAAAGAGTTCTCAGAGATTGTGACGAGATCCTCGAGGATCCTAATGAGATCCTAACACATCTCACCCACGACCCAGTCTTATTGAAAATCTTCTCTTACAGCTATATAAAGAGATTTACCCCCTAACAAGATATGAGGACAGTCACAGACATAAAGATGTAGTATTTTTCCTGCTTTTTCAGAGTAACTATCTGTATCTGCGCTCTGACTTAAGTATGAACCCCACCCCTACGGTTACTCGTTTTCTTTCTTGCAGGTCATCAATCCAGTAGCAGCAGCAGCATAGAATGAGAGGGAGGGGCATCACAGTCAGAATACTGAAAATATATATAGATATGGCACCAAGTGCATTGGCAGACAACAGGGGGCACTCCCCCCCCCCCCCCCCATTGCCCCTGCTTACGAATTCAAATATTGACTCAGCCATCCAATCCAAATGGAGTCTAAGAGTCAGCAACGTGTTTCCAGTTAATAGGCAGCTTCTTCTCAGAGCTGTCCTTCCTAACATCTTTCAAGTACTCCCTCCGTCCCTAAAATATTGATCATTTTTACTTTGCAAGCATATTAAGAATTTTGGTTATGTATTGTGTGTGTTTTTTTTTTTTCATTTTACCCTTTAAAGAGAGAGGAAAAGAGAGTGGCCCATGAAAGAGAAAATTGGTTGATAGAGTGTTAAATGTAGAGAGAAAAATAAAATAAAAAAGTATAAAGTGGTGGGTCTGGAGAGAGAAAATGAGTTGGTAGAGAGTTAAATGTGGAGAGAGAAATAAAATAAAAAAAGTATAAAAGGATAAATATGTAAACATACTTACAGAATCTTTCTTAATTTGATAGTGATCAATTTTTGTGAATGACTCAAAAAAGAATGATAATCAATTATTAAGGGATGCAGGGAGTAGTACTCACTGAGAGTGGGATCCTCTCTATCTATCAGCGACTAGCCTAAGGACCTTTTGGATTCAGAAAGCTTACCCTACTGGGATGTCCAGAATATTGAAAGAGACTTGGGAAGATACCTCAAGAAAAACCTTTCGAGCATTTCTCCCGGTGTTGATAACCCAGATATCTTGTCAAGACACCATGTTGTAGGCTGTAGACATAGCTTCAAGTCTTCAACTCTGGATTTCGAATATTATACCAAAAATTCTTCTAACTGTTTATATCTAAATTCTTGAGTCCCTTTGCCTTGTTGACAAGTTTATCAGCCCAATCTAATATATGCAAAACGTACCTTCATTTGACCTAGGGTGACAAAAGATAATGGCATCTGGCCATTATAATCCAATAAAACCAAATTTGGAGCATGAAACTTATGACTCAGCACACAAAAATGATGGCACATGTGAAAATGCTTCAATGACTGGCTGGAGATGTTTATAGTTTTTGGCACATCCTCGCCAAAGTGCTCACCATAAAAAGTGGCTGATTAAAGGAGAAAGGCACTCACTGAGAATAACACTACCAGAAGACCGCCCACCTGGTTCCCAAGGTGGCCACTATACCCAACAATGCTACCACATGAGACAACACAATCACCCAATTAAGAAACAACCCGAGGCTGCCACCATCGAGAACAGAACCACAAAACAAAACTCAAACAACTAGCATGGGCACCAAGCTAGAGAAAGGGGGACGTCAATACTCTAGGCTAAAACTACACCCGCTCCTAGAAATTAAACTAACCACGCATCATGAACTAAACCAGGCGCCGAACTAAGAGGAAGGGGGAGAACTATACCCTAGCCTGAAACTACACCGTCTCTGCACGACCTCATCAAGTAGCGGTGAGCATGGTTCAGTTGGTTCTTATAGGGGTCATATTGCAAATCGAGCTGTAGCCCATTACTTTGGAAAATTATGACTCAAACCGAACCAAGAATCATCGGTTTAGACGGTTTAATTTAATGGATCGTGATCCATTGCTAGCGCTAGCACTGTTGCTAGCGCTGTTTGGCCGTCCGCTACATAATGTAGCGGACGAAAATTGGCCGTCCGCTACATTATATAGCGGACGATGCTAGCGCTGCTAGCGCTAGTAATGGATCACGGTCCTAATTTAATTGGTCTAAATGGTTAGCTTTCGTTGGTTTGGAATTTGGATTAGTTTAAGCCTATTAAAAGTTTTTACCATTTCTGCACATGTTATTTATTTTAAATATTACACAAAAAACAAAAAGTTATAGTTCAAATCATTGCATTCTTGTAGTCATGCTATAATTCAACATTCATTTATTTATACTAACATAAAAGTATGTCTTTGCCACCTATACAGCAAAAAGAATGAGAGAATTCAAGTAAAATTATTCATTGGTCTTCTATAAATCTCGTCTTCCCCCCTCCCTTAGACTTTCAAGATTCTGGTTTGGTCTTCTATAAATCTCGTCTTCCCCCCCCCCCCCCTTCCCCTTAGACTTTCAAGATTCTGGTTTGGTCGGCTTCGTACGCATAAAAACGTTTTCATTTCTGATTTTGGTTTGGTTAGCTTTGCTTAATTACATGTTATCGGCACCCCTAAGATGATGACCAACGGGTCACTCCGAGATGGGAGAATTGAACGGCATCGCGCCTAGTCCACCTGACAGTTGGACACAGGGACCTTCCCTCACCGCTGTCAGGTTCTCTCTACGTCTCTCGATGCACCCTTGTGGGATTCAGTAAGGGCCTGGACCGTGGCTAGGACAACGTGCTTACTCTGATCATGCCGATGCTGTGTGGTCTCTTCTCAGACAGGTAGAGCGAGGTTGTGTGCGTCAGGTAGCACGAATATTGGAACCGACAGTCCAACAGAGCACCGATATTTATGGACCCCCTGGTGATGTGTCACTCCCAGGGGATGACATGTGGCAATGACACAGACATACTTTTGTCTATAAATAGAGGACTTTAGAATTCATTTGAGGGACTTTTTGGCTCATTCTCACATATATACTTGCTGTTGTATGTTAATGATCGATATGTTGGTGCTGCAAAATTGATGTCAGATGTCAATGGTTTGAAAGAGCAGTTAAAAAGGGAATTTGAGATGAAAGACTTGGGTGCAGCAAAGAAGATATTAGGGATGGAGATTCAAAGGGATCGACCTGCAGGAAATTTTGTACTTATCCCATAAAAAGTACATTGAGCGAGTACTGCAGCACTTTGATATGAAAAACTCTAAACCTGTGACTACTCCTTTGGCAGCACACTTCAAGCTTTCAGCAGTTGATTACCCACAGACCCAGGAGAAGGTAGAGCACATGGCGTGTGTTCCATATGTTAGTGCAGTAGACAGTCTCATGTATGCTATGGTTTGTACGAGGCCCAATATTTCTCATGAGGTTAGTGTGGTTAGCAGGTACATGGATAATCCTGGGAAAGTTCATTGGCAGGCAGTGAAGTGGATACTTCGATATCTGAGAGGTACTGCGGATATTGGTTTAGTCTACCATCGGGGTAGTGTTGTGAATAGTAGAGTGATATGTGGATTCAGACTACGCTGGAGATTTAGTTAGAAAGAGATCTTTGACAGGTTATGTCTTCACTTTTTCGAGCTGTGTAATCAGTTGGAAGGTTACTCTACAGACTATTGTTACCTTGTCTACTACATAAGCTGAGTACATAGCAGCGACCAAAGTAGTGAAAGAAACCATTTGGTTGAAGGGCTTGGTTGGTGATTTGGGATTGAAGCAAGAGTCTAGCACTATTTACTGCGACAGCCAAAGTGCTACACATCTGACCAAAAATCAGATGTTCCATGAGCGGACCAAGCACATTGATGCCAGGTTTTATTTTATTCGGGACACGATTTCTCAGGATACTGTTATGGTAGAGAAGATCTCCACAGTTAAAAATTCAACGGACATGATGACAAAGCATATTTCAGAGATCAAGTTTAAGCATTGCTTAAATTTGATCGGTATCAGCAGTATTTGAGGTGCAGTCCTAGGGGGCAGGTGTAGTAACAGCAGATGATATTTTCAGGTTGTTTGTGGCTTGTTTTATCCAAGCCAAGGTGGAGATTTGTGATAATGTGTCTTGGTTAAAAATTACGGAATGTGTAGGAGTCCTACATCGATTATTCAGAGAAGGTTACAACCTAGTCCTAAGTATACAAGTCTTATCCCACATTTGTTATTCAGAGAAAGTCACTACTTATCTCTCTCTCTCTCTCTCTCTATATATATATATCTATATATATTGTCTTGTATTGTATTTTAAGGACAAGAGAGAAGAACCCTTTTTTGAGAACGTTTGTGAAGAGAGACAAATGTCTGTAATCTCCAGTGACACATAGTGAAATCGCTACTAAGTAGGCTTTCACCGAACTACGTAAATCTTGTGTCTCGTGTGCCTCCATTTTTTGTTATTATTTTTTATTCTCTACTTTATTACTTGGTGTGAGATCTAGTATATTGTTTAACAGCTAGCACCTCTTCCGTACTAGGTTGATTGTTTAATATGTAGCTCAAATATCACTTTTTAGTTACCTTCTGAGACTAGGCATCTCCTCCGTGCCAGGATCGATTGCCTAAAATGGAGCTCAAATACCACTTTTTAGTTACCTCAAAAAGATATTATTCACACTGATTTTCAAGAACCTGGTTAAGAAAACTAATATCTTTCAAACTTAAAGATTTAGTTGCGCACTCGGTTTAATGGTGGAAGTGGGCATAACGTGGTTAATTAGCTGCAGAAGTAGGCATGTTTGGGTTTGGACTAGAGTGAGATTTTATCTTTAATTAGATTATTATTATTATGAGTAAACTTGAACCTTGCGATGGTGTTGTCCGGAATCAATGATGTCTTTTTGACCATTTAAAATTGTTAGATATAAAATAGAGTAATTTCATGCTTCCCTTAATCCCCTTTTTATGTCATTAGGTTCTTCTTTTTACGATTCCAAATGGTCTGAACCAAAAGTTTATAATCATGCAATATTTATTGAATAAAGGCGATACTCCTTTATATTATAATTTTTATGGCATCCACATTCAACAAGGCATCGCCATGCAAAAAAAAAACCTAAGGAATCAAATACCATATATCAAAAAATACAATGGAAAAGAACCAAGACAATTTGCTGACAAAAGAGCAGTAAAATTTACTGAAAAGTAAACCACAATATAGAGTTGGGCAAAACTGCGGCCAACCAGGGCACTACTAGGTAGTACGTCCACACACTGCCAAAAAAGAAAAAAGTGGGACGCTAACCTGCCTCTTTTTCCCACCTTGCTCCCAATTTTGGGGAATCAAGCTAAACTGGTGAACTTATCTGGCTTTGGCCATAGCTAACTAGCTAAGCTACTTTTACCATATTCTACAAATCCTAATCAAGGCTAGCGGGCGATACTACCGATTCGTACAGATTTTCTGCCTTGGCATGTTTGATATTTGATCCGCTTTTGATTAACAAGTGCAGTGAAAGCTCAATTCGCTGCCTTCTCAAGCTGCTGCCGGTCACTGCAGCCGCCGTCAGCTACAACGGCAGTGTCCTTCTGCTTGGTGGTTTCAGGCGGGGGGTAGTCGGACAGGTGGAAATTGGTCTTGGCTTTGTCCGAGCCGCGGTAGTCAATGGCAGGGCGGTCGTAAGCTCTGGCGGCGTCCTCCGCCGTCTCGAATGTGCCAAGCTGCCACACCCTCAGCCTCCTGCGGGGGTCTCGAATCTCCGCCGCCCATTTCCCCCACGGCCTCTGCTTCACTCCCCTGTATTTCTTCTTCCTCTTGTGTCCTAGTTTGGCTCTACTTTTACTACTAGCAGTAGCAGTAGAATTTGGCATGAAATATTTACAGCTCAAACAGCCGTTGATGAAGCACACTGTGCACGTGTCGCCATCGGCTGGCAGAGAGAGCCTGGTGACGGTGGAGGTGGTGTGGTTGTGGTCAAACTTCACAGTGCCAAGTGTACGAGGTGGTGGGATGGCGTGTCAAGCTGAAGGGTGGGATTAGTGCGGCCACCGGAGATGTGGATGAGGGCGGAGACGATGACGAAGTGCTCTAGGTCCCTTGGCAAAAATGGGACGACCAGGTGGTTCGTGTCGGTTTGGAGTCCGTCACGGTCAGCCAGGGCCCAGGGGAGTGTTTTGCGTAAAATAGTCAACGATGGTCTTTGTGTGGTGCATAATCAAAGAGAAAAATGAAGTGGGAGGGTGACTGAGTGAACATGGGATGGCTGGGAACCATGAATTCCTTTTTTTTAATTAAAAAAGAATGTGTGAAGTGAGGACTTTGCCAAATGTAAGCCGAGTGGACACACGTTATCGATTCCGATTTTGGGAGGAGATCTAGTTGGCCGCCAGGTGTAGGCAGCTTACACGCGGCAGGGGGAGAAGTTGACTTGCCGTCATGCCACGTGGAAGCCAGGAGAAGGTGGGTTCTAAGCCGGGTTACTCGGACTGATGGCGCCCGTCAGCTCGGTTGTTCGCTCCGGGACACGCGGCAGCATGGGGAGCTTTTGTCGGCCGTACGTGCAACTGACAGGACGAGGTGTTTTTTGTCCCCATCACTCTCAGAATTCGAGAACCTTCCTGTCTGCGAGCTCGTTTTTCTTGTTTTGGTCGGTTATATTATTATTATTATTATTATCATGCAACGAAGGTGAGGAGCTAAAACGACTCAATATTAAAAAGTTTGTTTCTGATTCGGCTAAAAGCTCAATACCTAAATGATCCCCACCTAATGCACAGAACGCGGGACACAGAAGCGTGAATCAGATTCAATTAGGATCGTAACCGGAAGCTCGAAGGCTAAAACCCGAATTAGCATATTCAAGTAAAGGGATCAGATGAACTTTGGACGCCAAACTGTATAATTGGTGGGGCCTGTGTAACTAACTAGCTAGGGACCGAAGATTTGACTACTTTCCAAATACATTCCTAAAGAACTGGAGCAGTAGCATCAAAACTTTATGCGCTGAGATATTGATTATAGAAGCAGTTCAATTCCATCCAACACAAACTATGGTTTACAGCAAAGATAACAGCAACAGCAATGAGGGAGAGATTCAAGTGGCATGGAGCCATCCCTGAGACAAGACTGCCTACACTTCACACGGCATCCAGCCTCGGGCATGCAAAGTGTACCTTCTTTCCTAAGTCCACACTTTGGTAAAAAGCAACCCAAAAACTGCTTTCCAAGACTTATGGTTAGGGAACCAACTTCGACACCTACAAATATTGGTCAACAAATAAAAAATCAACCACAACATGCCCTGCTGACTTTCTGAATTCTGCCTAAAACTAACGAAATCATCAATTCTGAAGAAACAGGTCCACTATGGATAATCTGTCAAGGCGCCCCATATTATTTGGTTCATCCCCCTGTTGAAGTCCCACCAGTGGTCTGCTTGGCCACATATATTTGCCTTACTTTTGACGGGGGAAAAATCTTTTCTGCGCCCAAAGACTGGTTCCTTCCATGAAACCCCATCCTGCGGTGGGACCATTCACCTACTGAACTGTTATTTTGAGACAGACCTCCTCTCTGATAGCCATAGCCTGTGGAGTGATTATACTGCTGGTTAGAGAAATTCTTCTGCTGGGAATGCTGAGTTTTAAAAGCATTGGAGCCCTGGCTACTAGTATTGTTGCTACTGACACCATGAATTGTGCGAGTCACGCCAACATTTTCAATGGCACTTCCAGTGGAGCTCTGATTAACAGCACCTTGTGCCGACACACTAGCAACAACGGAGCTTGATGAGTCAACTAACCCAAGTTCGTCAGGAAATCGGGTGGCTGATGAGTCTGCCACCAAAGGAAAAGTTCCGCCATTTTCAGATGGTGTCGAAGTTCGAGATTCCGGGAACCTATTGGCAGTTAATGATTGCTCAACAGGATGTCCATGGCTGAACTGAGATGGCAGTATACCCTCTGCTTGTTGCTGCAATGGCAGTGACAAAGGAACAGAGTGAAGAGGGGATGCAGGAATATGAGACCAGCGAGCTTGAGCTGACATGTCAGGCGCAGACTGGAAACAAGTACAACTAACTGTTAATTCTGTCTAATGATAACCAAAAGTAAGCTAATAACAAGACAGGCAACATCAAACCACCCACCACCCCGTCACAAAAGCCAACCAAAAAAAAAACTCTCAAAAATTAAAGCCGTCTCGGGGCACGAAAATTCTTCTTTTCCTATATTTCATCATCATCCGAGCCTCCTTTCCCATTTACCAGGGTGCTCAACTTAAAAACTACGTAATTTGAAAACGTAAAATTATAAGGAAATCATATAGGCATCAATTGGAGTCAGAAAAATGCTTTGGTTCCAAATAAGATGCTACAAGTCGGACTGTCTGCAAAACAAAATCCAAGGATAATGAAAAAAGACTTGTTCAGAATTGCAAATCATAAATTTAAGGGTTAATGACATATTTATCCCGTGAACCACAGACGCTTTTGCAAGTAGGTCTCCATAATACCCACTTCAAATACCTTGTATGTTCACTTTTTGTCCAAGCTGATGTCATGTGTAGCATGAGATCTAAAAATTGGGACAAAAACACCATTTGGAAAACCCTCCAAGCCAAAACAAAAAAGTAAAACATCAACATAAAAAGATCCACCAACTCTCTCCTCTTACTCCCACCATCACTGCGTATATTTCTCTCCACTCACCTGCAACAACCCATCATCCCCGGCCACACGAAGCCGCTACAAGTAGTCAAGTATCACATCCAAAGCAAAACCTCCCTAATCAAAAGGAAGTACATAAACCAAGCAATCAAGCTTTTTTATTTCTTGGCGGAGGGGGGGCACAGTTGGACCCCTTCAACCACAACAATACATCTCCCAACCCACTGCCAACCCATCCTTGGTTTTCTGCGTTAAGTGGAAACGAGCTGCAGCCACCGAAACAAAGCTGGGGTAATGAAGATCAAATTCATTGTTATTTCACCCTAAATTGAATTTCATCTGGACAGCACAACTCTTTAATAGTTTTATCTGCCACCTGGGCAGTTTTGCAATGTTGCACCTAACTATTTAATGAGTATCAAGTTAGTGCCACCAAATTAAAATGACTTCTCTCCGTGATTTGTGTCAGGTATTGAACAGGTACATTCTGTTATATGTTTCTAAACTGCAGTCACTGTCACGTTCTGAACCACTACGTATTATGCGGACTTGCTTGCAAAAAGTGACATTTTGTCATTTACTGTTCAAGTGTACGTAATGTTACCTGGAATGGAGAAACATCAAACATGGCCAAAGGGGAAGCCATGGGCAGGAGTGGTGACCCAGGAGCAAGATGCTGGATGGGAGCAGGCATGTTTGAAGGATTCCGCTGTCCGGAAACCATATTCATATTCATGTCGCCCTCACCAATGCCCATGGCAGAAGATGTGGGGTTGTGCTTCCAATCAGGTTGCTTTCCAGAAGGGATGTACGTTGCACCCATAAAACTCAACCCAACCTGGCCAAATTGTCCGACCGGCGTATAATGATTATAGACCACCATGTGTGGGGGGCCTTGAACCCCTGGCATACCACCAGGGGGACTAATAAAAGGACCAGTGAATCCTGATGGATGACCATAAAATGAGTCCAGAGTGGAATGGCATTGTTGCCAGGTCCCTAGATGCCCTGGACCTGACACCGTACTCTTTTGGGACTGTGATTGGGTGCCACCAGATTCTTCATGTGGACCAAAAGCAAAAATTGGACCACCCAGCATAGGATTCATCTCATAAAAGGGAAAGTGAGAGGGAGGGCCCCCAGGGAAATGGGAAAGCATCTGGCTTAAAGAATTCTGTGGACTCGGTAAAGGTGGCCACAAGGAAATTGGCGGAGTTTCAACAGAGAGGTCTGCAGGAAGAGAGACACTTAATAACTCTTCGGCCCTCGATTGACTTCCTGATTGCAGATCACTAGCCACACCTGCAAGAGATTGGAAAACTGCTCTAATTAGAAACTAAATTTCACACAGTAATCTAATGAAGCAAAAGCAAGGTTACTGGTTATGGGAGAAGGGAACAAAATTATGACCTGTAACCACGTCAACATCTGCACCCCTAAAGCTTTTGGAATCTGAAACAGAGACAGAACCCAGCCCGCTCCCCCCAATCTCATCGCTACTAATAGCGGCAACTGCAATTGCTGAAGCAGCTGCCTCAGCTTCAGCTTCACAATCTTCTAAATGAACACAAGATTCACTCGAGTGCTTATCTTTTTCAAAAAATAGCGTACAACCATTCTCAGCTGGCGAAAGATTGTGAGAAATTTGGATGTCAGATCGGAAAGACCCAGGAGGTCCGATCCCATGTGAAACAACACGGCTGCTGGGAGGGAGGACCGTTGGAGATGTAACAGCACCTGAATTGGAAGGGAAAACTTCTATCAGAGGCACGAGAACTGCAACTTCAAGAAAATACACTTAACTGGATACAGATACTTACCAAATTGAATTTTCTCACCAGCAAGCAGAGAATTTATTGGGCTTGCTGAGGATGATATTGATTTATCCTTTGCCAAGACGGATGATGATGATGATGGCAAAATGGTGTCGCTAATTGGAGTCGTATGACCTCCCACAGACGTAACGTGTGTATCAAATCGGGCAGGCTTCATAGCCTCATCAAGTTGCGTCTGTGTTAAGGCCATAACCTACCAGATACAAATAAACCAGGAATTACAATATAGAGGTTAAATTGGCAAAAATCTTGGTACAACTCATTCCATTGGGAAACAGCAAGAACAATATTTAAGCAACTTTACCCCAAATTAAAATCATCCGAAGTCAAAACCGCATGACATATAACACTGTCAGCGCCCAAGTAGTCTTGCATTATACAAACATAAAGGAGATGAAATAATTTCCAACTATAGCTTGTTACTTAGGGGCCAATGCTTGGAGCAAAGCTGAAATGCTCAAGCTTGACATGGGTGAGACAACGGATAGCAATTTCGTGCAAGTATGACATAAGCTTGTACTTGAAATCAACTCGTGGCCAAACATGAGCGAGGCCTCTTGCACAACTATTGCCTGTAGGTGCAAGAAGCGATATATAGGTTGTCAATCATGGAACTTCCCTTTTCCCTTTCTTTTCCTTTATTAATTTGTTGGGGTGGGTGGGTTTCTCTTACTTTGGTGGGTGGGCGGGTGGATTGTATCAAACACAACCAAACCGAGGCTTTTTACGATTCAGAAACTAAAACCAGTTGACTGCCCGAAACTTAAAAATTCATCAGATCTTAGGGAATGTGTATATTCTTAGGTTCCAGATTAAGCAGTACCAAGACGGAATATTTGGAATACGAACTAGTAGGACTAATAGAAGGTTTGCAGGACAAGTAAATATCCAAGGGGACAAATATTAAGAAGGATAACTTCATGTATCTTGAATCAGTATTGCACAAAGGGAGAGAACTTAATGAGGATGTTTACATTGCGTCGTAATATTTCTCTGAAGTTGGAGCAAAATTTCAATGTGAGGCACTGAGACCAGCTAAGCTCATGGTTAAGAATGTTGAGTAACTAAGAAACACCGCGCACATAAGATGAGAGTAGCTATATGCGAACATTTAGGTGGATGAGCAGCAAAAAAAGGCAAAATAAAAACAAAAGATGAGGATATTGAAAAAAGGTGGGGTGGCAGTGTGGTTCCAGTTGAGGAACAAGGAGGGAACATCGCTTGAGGATAGTATGGTCACGTCCAACTTAGGTCATTAAACACCCCTAAGAAAAAGTTTTGTACACCAAGTTGATGGAGTAAGATGAGGTATATACGGGTAGAACAAGACGGCTAGAGTTTATCAAACAACCTGCACTTGAATAGGGGACAATGAAACAAAAGGACTCATGCAGCCAACCCTACATAGTTTGGTGCAAAGGCTTAAGTTTGAAAGATGTGACGAGTATCATATGCAGAAAGTCAGAAACATGTCCATGTAACGACAATGGGAGAATCAAGGAGAGAGAGACGGGAAAAGACAGTGGAAGAGAGGCCAATGTGGTTCCATAAAGATGCAGGAGCTTTTTTCTCTAGATAGCAAAATTTAAAAATATACTACAAAACCCGCTAAGCTTAATTAGACCAAGTACAAAAAGTTAGCCAATTGAAGGTAAAACAAGCATTAAATACATCAAACACTCTAAATCATAGTCCTTGCCCCAACTAAAGCTACTGACCAATAGTAATTAAAAAACGTAGGAGGTTGGAGCAGTACATAGATTTAAAGATCAAAAGCTTCTTTTACTTATATTGTTCCTGGGGGATGTTTATGTATGCATGATAGTGATAGTACAGAGGTAAAAATACCAAAAAATAAGCAGCTGATCATATGAAACAGAGGACGTATAGAAAGTAGTTAAGCACAAAAGAATAGCAAAGAATCCAAGACAAAACATGGGACCACCAAATGGACATCTAAATATTCTAGCAAGAAATATTATAACTATCCTAGAAGTTACTGCCAAGCAAAGAATAACAGTTTTCCACACCTGTTGATTGATCCGTGCATTACTCCAAGAATTTAAAGATGTTTGAACACTATCCAGGACTTTATTCTTGTTTTCAAAAATTAAATTGGGCCCCAGGTCCTTCCCACCACCAGATACAACAGGAACAGAGCCTGTTTGGAGGGACCTGCAAAAAGAGAATAGGAACACATCAAGATGAATGTATATTCTCAGGAAATATCAATCTAAAATGAGAAGCATATACTTGATAGTTTGGGATCTTATATCAGCATGCGCATCAGCATTCGTTGTGGGAGTGCCAATTGGAGCCAGTGGTTGAGCGCTCATAGTAGAAAAACCTGATGATACTTCCTTATTGACTGAACCTCGCCCGTCAGAGACAGCATAATCAGAGTGAACATTTTTCACCGCTTCTCCACCCACCGACGAATAAATTTTATTCGACCTGGTGGGGACCACAGTACCTTGAGAAGCATAGCGAGCTTTCCGCGGTGGCTGGAATAAAGATATGTTGCAATTAAGTAACAAGAACTTCACTGCAAAAGAGGAAGAGAAATTAAAAAATAACTTGCATCTTAACCTTTGTGACACGAGACTTTGCCTTGATTTCTTTTTCTCTCTGTTCACGTCTATCATTCAGCATTTGCCTCTTTGACCTAACCTCAATAAAGTCATCTTCATCACTGGGCGCTTCTATACCAGGTTGTTTGAAAATGCGTACAATGCCACTTTGCAAGGGAGCATCGACATCGTCCTCAGTATTGTTCCTTTTCAGGTGTCCCTGCCCAGAGTTACCCTGACTGCTTGTCGATGCTCCTTTTGTAATGCCCTTCCCCGCCCTACTTTCAGAACCAATTTCCTGAGAACTGATTGGATCTGAACTCAAACTTCCTGACTCAATTGTCTGCTGTGGTGGTTTAGTAGACATGGTACCATGCTTAAACCCACTTCTTGTAATAATTCCCACGTTTTTGCCATTTGAATTTGACCTATCATCAGGCCCTGAGTTGCTAGAAGAAACCCAGACTGATGGTTGCCTCCTATCGCCATTCTCCCGAATTCGAAACTCAGTTCGTTGGACAGCACGTCGAGGTCTCCTCTGATATCCAATAGAATCTGAACGAAATGCCTCAGAAACTGGAAAAGATGATCTCAAGCCAGAATTTCTGATGGGATATGCAACTTTTTTCACCTTGCTGCCAGATAAATGGCCACGAGCCCCTGACACATTAAAACCTTTTTCACCAGAAACAGACCGGGATAATGCTGGTGCCGCCCGCAATTGGCCTTCAGATCCTTTCTCATCTGACGATGGTACAAAATCCTTCACAACTTTTTTCTGGTTCCCTTTATGTTCAGCCTGGAAACCTGGTTGGGACCTAGTCTTGATATCAGCAGATTGGGAAATCTCAGTTCGACCCTCGCGTATCAGAACATTGTTTTCTCCGCTGTGTCTCACAGAAAACGAGCTCCGCCCACTTGACCCGCTCTCATGAGACACATCCCGCTTCCTTGAAAGGGAGTCAGACTGATTATTGTCTTTCTTCACAGAGTGAGTAGAAGTATGTTGACCAGCTTGAATAGGCAAAGAACTTCCTGAGTTCTGGTTCGAACTGTAATGGTTCTGAACACTGGGCTGAACAAAAGAAACTGATTGAGGAGTCATTGGCAAAATTCCCTGGGAAAGTGGAGATGTATACCTTAGCTGACCAAATTGGAACAGAGGGGGTTGGGACGGGTGCATATGGGTTACAGATGGACCAACAGGTGGATGCAGATGGAGGGGCATCTGTATAGAACCAATTTGTATGGCTGGAACAGGAGATGGTATCAGAGAAGGACCAGAGAAGAGCCCAAACTGAAGTTTAACTGGCAAATCACCCTGACTTGGAAGAGAAGATACAGAATACGTGATTGCTTGATCAGAAGAAGAATGTGATACCATGCCAACTGAAGAAGAAGAGAAAGCATGCTGATCAGATTGACTTGAAGCATCAGCACTATCCAAAAGATCAGATGCTGCTGTGGTATGAGGAGCATTTAAAGGCTGAAAAATTACATGCTGGACGTCCATAGGCTGAAGGCTTTGCCCATCGCTGCATATCCCACCAACAGCTCCCTCTTCTCCTACAATGCCAACAGAAACTTCAGGCATCCCAAACTTACTTTCCTCAGTCTTTGAATTCCCATCAAAGTCATCACATGGAATTCCAACTTCAACACCCTCGTCAAAGCCTAAGACCAAGTTGTCCATCATGTGGACTGAATCTTTGTCCTCTAAGTGCATCTCTTCAAAATTGTGGGTCAGATCAATATTCTCATCATCTCCTTCATGCACTTCATCTTCTTCCTGATAACCATCTTCATCCTCATCATACTCTTCTGGCTCCTGCATCTCTTCATTATTTTCAGTATTCCAATCTTCATCCTCGGCGGCAGATATAGAACTTGACGCTGTAACTGTATTGTCTTTACCAGATCTTTCATTCAAGACCACTGATTCATGGTCGGAAAGAGGTATCCCTTTTCCTTCTGCTGTGACAGGTATTGCTAGAGAATCCCCTGATTCATCCAACTCATCATGTGAAAGATGAGGTGGAGAGCTAGGCGGACTTGAAACAGAAAGCGACGACTGTGAGTCACACCTTGGTGTAGTACTCTTATCGGCTTTTTGCTCTTCATTCATATTACTATCTTGCTGGCCATCATATAGTTCAGATGTTTCAAACTTCTCCTGACCACCACCATAATATTCTGTCTGCAAAGCAGAAATGTCATTCTCTAGGGAAGTAGAAGGACCAGCAAGATCATTCTCACCTCTGAAAGATGCTTTGTGCATAGTAGCTACAGATGGAGGGGGAAGGACACGGGGCTGTCTCAAGGAATATCGTGACCTTCCGTAAGAGAAAATCTCATCTGCGTCAGAATTTGGATACAGTTGTTCTGGGTAAGGAGAATGAGGACTGCCATGAGAACGACCCTGTCCCCATCCAATGTCACCATACTTTCCAGCAAAATTCTCATACATATCCGACTCAAGCTCCCTGTTTCTCTTGAAGTGGCCTCCATCCCCAGTAAGGTTCCACCTATGCTCCTTTAGATGATCAAAGTCATCCGGATTAGGTTCTTGCATGCCACCTTTGACATGAGTCCTAGAAGACATGTATCCAGCTCCCCCATAAAATTCTTTCCTGGGGAATGCTCTTCCACCAATAGATGCATCACGCCTTGGACTGTGGTGACCATTCTCCTGGTCCTGCGGTTGGAAAAAAGAGCTGTTCCCATTTTCAAATGCATCCCTCCTCCAAGGGTCAACAGGCTTTCCTCTGTCCAAAAGCCAGAAGAACCATCTCTAGAGTGGTGAGGCCCAGAACTCAACTCAAAAGGTCTGTTCACAAATGATGAATCAGA